>JAWWEN010012073.1:0-13805 GCA_035582955.1 Sycophila texana | reverse complement strand
TGGCAAGCCCCCTTCTAATTAATGTATTTCTGTTCTAATTATCTACTTAATAAATTAATAATTAATACTACTGGATGAATTGTTAATTAATCATTAAAAAATTGTTAAAAATTTGTAAAAAATCAGCTGCAACAGTGGCAAACTGCCTGCACCAGAGCATCCCCCATAATCCCGAATCCCGCAAGTTTAAAAGTGCAACGCGCAATGGAAAAGCGAGAAGGAGCCTCTCGCCAACCGCCGTAGCCGCTCACAATGCGGCAGAAGCGACGACACGTGCCGAATCGCCGCGTCACCGTCTACAATGCACCCGTGGAGTCAGCATATATAGCGGCCCCGCCGTCGCTCGGCAATTCTATTTTAATTTTCATCTCTCGCCGGTGTATATCCTCACTCCTAGCTCCTTTAACAAACGGCGAGGTGCGCTTCCTCTACCAAGTGTCTATATGTGCACATATTCATATATACGTATATATACATGTATATGTATGTATGCACTACCTCCCATGTCCTGGGGGCTCGTTAAAGAGCAGCGCGCACGTGCCACTGGATGGAAAGCTGAAAAGTCCGCTGCTTTTGATGATCGGCCGTGAAACCCCCTTTGGCCGCGAGTGCGCGCGTTGCTTATATAGTGCGTAGCGCATTGCGCTGAGCGACGTGAATTTACTGCCGGGAACGCGATTAGCTGCAACTGTAAAGCTGCGCGCTGCGGAAAAAAAGTGCGCCGCAGTGTTTGCGTTGAATCGATAGTCACTTTGGGTATTTGGACTGCTATACACTTTCATAGGTTGCCCCTTTAATCATCCACATCATGTATAAATAATATATTATTTATAAATTTTAAATATATTTAAAAAAAAATGTATCTCGTATTTTTAAAAAATGTATCTCATATTTTTAGAAACAGTATACTATAATTCTCAGTACGTTTGCAGTAAATTTTAATCGTAAGTGATTTAAAGCCATTGAGAAAATAAAGAGAATGTCAGAGCATGAACTTTTTTAAATGAAATTTAAACATTGCCTGTTTAGGAACAATTTTACGATTTAGTATAATGTAGGTTAAATGCAAAACCTTCTTTCTTTAATATACCATTAAATAAACATCTTCATATGAATGAAAAATGAATATACAAGCTAACAAATAAATCAGAAAATAAAATAAATTATTTAAAAAGTGTCATTCTATCCGTCGTACATCATTCATACACTATAACGCTATTTACGGGACTTCAATGATGTTTTCTCGATTAAAATCTAATTCTTACGCATTTTTTTTTTTTTTGCTTTGCAATCCGGTCAAACGCGCAATAACTTACAGATCCATAAAAATAAGGGGTACGCGAGCCTTATTTGATGAACGCCGCAGTAAACATTTCAAAATGAACTTCACCAGCTTCAATCAACAATAAAATTTTACTTCATCAAGCCGCGAGTATATATCCGCGAATCTAGGAAAATGCACATGAAACGACGAGGCCGTTTAGCGCGCTTTACGCGCGTAAAGCGCCTATATATGTACCTTCGCTGCACCGAAAGCCGTGGCTCAAAATTGCGCCGCTTTACGGTGGGGTATATCGCGGCGACTCCATATAGCTGTCCCAGTCGGGATTTACAGCCGAGTCGCGGGGCCCCGAGTCCCTCAATGACAGTCGCTTCCGGCACGCGCGCGCGTAATTACACGCGAATATGACGCGCGTCACTCATCCTCGATGCTGATTTTACGCTTCTTTTTTCTCTCCCCCCCCCCCCTTCCATCGTTTCTCCTCTTTTCCCGCTTGGGACGTTATATACCCGTGGCCGTGGCTCGTTTTCCTTCACGATATCCCCCCGCGAGCAGCTCTGCAGTCACCGCGGCGCATCCTCCATTCTTCTATAGGGCAAAAATTGCGCGAGCGCGTCCATTGACTCGTAAAATTTCTTGCTATTATTGACGACGCGTTCGCCGTATTTTTCGAGTAATTGCCGTCATCAATATCGTGGCCGCGCGAGAGGAGCGCTCGCGAGCGTTCATTAATTTTCTATGGGACCGACGTGCGCGCGCACTGCGCAGGGGTTAATTATTTTTAAGCTACCTTTAATGGCCCGCCTCTTTTTATCCTGTGTATATTAATGCAACTTTGTAGTAAATTTTGCCTATAGTCTTTTTTATTCTGAAGAAACATCAATTATCCAATAATGCTTTGCGAATAAATGTTTATCCCCATTGAAACGATCATATAAAGCCTTTTAAAAAGGGTGCAGAAATCGCATATGTTATTCGGTTTTTATACGAGAATCTATATGAGATTTTATCAGTTTTCATTATATATGAATGTGTTCTTAGAGGATAGTGAGAGATAATTTCATTTAATTCTGTATCTATCCTTTTGTTGAACTTTTTCATGAATTTGTTAAATTTTTTCGGGCTTAACTTTTTTTTTTTTAATTATGAATTCTTTATACAACAGATAAATACGAGATGAAACAAATTTGCAATATATTATTATGACGATTAGCGTTGATAGCATAATATTGCTAATTTGACCTTGATTTAATATTTTCTTTTGAAGGATTTATGCGTTCCACTTATGAATTATTAAACGAGAATAAATTGATCAGTTACGACGGTCAATTTAAACTTTCTTTCGCTTAATATAGTAGTAAATAAGTAGACTAGTAAAAAGTGCAGAAAATTTTCGAAAATTTCTCTTATTAGTTGTGAAAAAATGCTTTTTAAGATCTGAAGATTTAGTCAGACTTACTACAATTAAATTAACCATCATTTTAAAGTATTAAAAAATAAGAATAGTTTTTTTTCAAAGGGAGATTATCATTTCTTACGGCTATATTTTGATTCTGGAAGTAATACTATTTTTTGAAATATAAAGGTTTTAGTTGATAAAAGAATAATAATCAGTGTTATTTGATGATTATTATTCTTTTCTGTTGAATAAAAATGTTTGGGGTCAAAATAAAAGTAAAGGTGCTTTCGTTTCATTATTTAGTATTAGAAAATATTTTTCCAAAGTTTCCCTCTAAAAATGAATAAGTGAAATTTGACTAGAGTAAGTGAATAGTCACTTATTTCCCGTTAAATATATATCTTCCACTTATTGCAGCAAGTGAAAGATTTTTCACGTGGAATAAGTGACTACTCACTTATTTTAGTCAAATTTCACTTATCTATTTTTATTTACAGAGTTCATTAAAATCCGCGAATAGTGAATTATTATATTCTAGAGTAAGTAGAGGATTTTTTTTATATTAATTTCGCTGGTTTTCGCCGGTCCCAAGCACCCCAACTAGAAAAAACTTGCGATGCAAACATTGAAACTACGAAAACCCATAGAAAAACCGCCCCAAAATGTATTAATCTACCAAAATAGATCCTCCTCGACTCCCAGAACCACCGGATAAGCATCGCCGGAACCACGAAGGTCGGCTCGACCATAAAGTGTCTATTACAATGTGTACAGTCCCGTGTACCTACACACGAGCTCAGGAGAGTCACGCATCGAGCCATAAAACCAAAAGTAGTCTCTCGAATGAAAATTGGAGCGCTCAGAGGGGGGGGGGAGGTGGAAGCAAAGTAGGGAGGGCGAGGAGAGAAAGCTCGTGCCGACAAAACGGAAAGGATCCGAAAAACGAGGGCCCGTCGGATGAGCGAGCACGCGCCACTCGCGCCGGCCACACGACTCGGCGCGCGCACCTGGGACAGTTGGCAAGCGGCCCCCGGGGCCCCCGAATATCAGACGGAGATACTGCGCCGCGGCCCCGGTAATGGGCCCAGTGTGGCGCGAGCGGCCGATCGTCCCTCTTTCTCGCTTTCCTCCCCAACGCCCGCGCGGCCGCCGCTTCCACTTTCGCGCTACTCGTTTATTTACCTCCTTCCACTAGCTGTCTTCTTGTTTTTTTTTTTTTTTTCCTTTCAAGGGGAGGCCGCGCGACGCGAGTCGATAGGGTGGAGCTATGCCCATGTGCGAGGTTGACGGTTATTGGGATTCCCCCACTTGTCTCTGAGAGCCTCTTGGTTTTGTGTGTATACTTATCTCCCAGTTGAGAATAGAAAGGTTGAAAAAAGGTTAAAAATCAACGTTGAACATTGAAAATGAACGTTAAAGTTGATAAAACCTTGATAAATGTACAACGTTTATTTAAACATTTTCCGAAAATTCATTGTAAACCTTGATTTTCAACGTCGATTTTCAATATTCAACGTTGATTTTCAAGGTTCAACACTCATTTTCAACATTGATTTTCAACGTTGATTTCACTATTTCTAGTTTCCACCAGGCCTGTTGAAAATCAACGTTGAAATGAACGTTGAAAATGGACGTTGAACATCGAAAATAAACGTTGAATATTGAATATTACAACGAATATTCGGGAAACGTTGAATTAAATGTTGAAAATCAAGCTAAATCAATGTTTCATTGACGTCAACGTCGATTTTTAATGTTCAACGTTCTTTTTCAACCTTTTTTCAACATTTCTATTTTTAAGTGGGCTTCTTGCGGGATTCTGGTATACGCTGTAAGATTAATCAACACCGTAGGATAATTTTTTTTCGCATCTGCGAACAATGAATTTTGTTTGTACAATTTTTTCCCGCTAAATGTGTACGTATTGAGCGATTATTATATCTAAAATTAAATAACTTTATAAAAATTAGATAACTACTTTGTTTAGAGCAGTGCACCAGGTTAACAATGAGTTAACAGGATAAGCGACTAACTAAAGGAAGATAAAATTAAGAAGGAAGAAACTTAAGTTTTTTTAATAAATTATACTAAAAAAGTCTATACTACTAATTAGTAAGTGCAGACCTAGTATATACTTTTTTAGAATTTATTTTAAAAAAAAAACTTGTATATTTATTTGTCAATTGTGCACTTATTTTTCAATCTGAGTATTAAAACGTGCTTATAGTTTTAAATAATTTTTAGAGCTACAATTAATAGAATATTTAATGTTTGACAAACTAATACGTACATTATTAATGCATCAAGTATACCATTAAAAACGTATCTGAAAGTAGCAACCCACGCTTGATCCAGTATATAATATAGACTCGCGCGAAGAAAGAAGGTACAGCGCTTATAAAAAAAGTCAATTTTTACACCTCAGTTTATATAACACATTAAATTTTGACTAAATTACGGCCGGTAACATCCCTCCTTCCGTTCAGCCGGCAAACAATGCCCGATCCTTACGCTGCATCCTCGCTCCAATACAATACGCTTCTCAGTCTCACAAATGATTGATTGAGTCATTAATTTAGTCCGTAAAAGCCCGCGTGATCAGGCCTGCTTCCGTCGTATTAATCAATTCGAAACCGTGCGCGGCAATCAGTCCCGGGGACCGTTGACAAAAAAAAAAGAAGAAAAAAAAACAGACGCCGTGGTACTGCGCGGTACAAGACCCGAGCAGCCCTTCGCGGCACAAAGAGCAGCTTCTGTGGGTGAATAATAAAGTGCCGGAGCTTCGGGGTGAATGGAAAAAAATTTTTGAAAGATGTAGGGGGAGACGCGGAGAGGAAGCTGTTCCTTACTGCGTCCGGTTAATATGCAGGAGTTTGTATGCTTCTTTTTTTTTTATAAGATCACGAAGATGATTCCCAGGTTTTTTTTTGGCGCGATTTGGTAGAGGTAACGTAAAAAAGATGCTGCAGGAAATGGAAGAAGATGTCACGTTATCGCGTCGTTAAGCGTTTGGCTTGTTGATTACTGTTTCATTCCTTGATAATTTTTTTAAAAACAATTTGGGTAAACTTGATATTTTATAAATTCTTTAAGGTCGTGAAACAAGATTTGCACGATCTTTTAATTTTTGTAACGATTTTCCGTGATTTAATTGTAAATGATATAAAGATGTTTAAATAAAAATAGGCTACTATAGCAATTTGAAGTATAAGCACAAATGAACTCTAAGAAAGGTAAGTGCTAATCTAATGGAAGCGATTTTTTTTCTTTTAAAGTTTATTGCATCGATAAAACTCTGATAAAAAAGGCTTTTAATTGTACGATAAAAAACAGTTAGATTACATAAATGACGTTAAATCTCCGAGTTGGTCAAATCGTTTGCCAGTATCGATTGTAATTGTAGTTGATTTATGTTAATTATACTAATGTTTCCACGAATGTTTCTATACTGTTAAAATTCGCACAGCAATTAGATCTACAAGTAAATTTAAATGGTCGCCAACAAAAATTAATGAAATTAAATATAGTAACCTCATTAAATATTAATTTCGCTAAGTTTAGCGATTGCTTTTGCTTGACGTAATTATTCAAAATTAATTTAAATTACTTTTTAATGAAACATTTAAAGAAGGCTTATCATCTCAAATGTACCCATAATACGAAGTATCCCAGCAAACCCTGCAATCCTGGTTACACTTCCATCCCATTACACTCCGTTCTCCCATAAAACGGTATAGGTATTGAATCAATAAACCATTGCAACGTACAAAAATTTCCGTTGATGAGTATATAGTGTTTAGGATTAGGCGTTGTTGGAATTTGCTAAAGTATGACACGCCTGAATCGTCACTGGACGCATTCAAAGATCATGTACGCGTCGCGTTAGAAAAGTTTGTTTAATATTAGCTTCTTACGACTGTGAATTTCTTCTGTATTTTTGTATTCAAGGGACTATGTCCCGTTTATTAAATAAAATAAAATAAAATAAAATAAAATATGTTGCACAAATCATCAGCGGATCGTAGACCATTATCAACCCCCAACAACTTAATCAAATCCCTTAGAATCCCAAATTATAAGATCATAAACCATTTTCATCAATCGCTGTAACGCGAGCGTATCCTACAGCGATCAGCTTATCACAATAAAGTATGAAATTAGCGGCTCGTTCCAGGAAGCAGGGGAGGCTTCAGACGCTCCGCTGGAAAATCATGAATTAGGCCCCGAAGCCAGTCCCCTCAGTGGCTAATAATTAAAGGTACAGAGCATCTCCGCCGCCAGTAGGCATCAACGCCCACACCGTACCTATACATACACAACACTCGAGCGGGGAAAGTGAAGAAAAAAAAAACGTTGGCACACATATACAAAGTGAGGCCCCGAGAAGAAAAAAAAAAAGGTACACACATCGCCTCTCAAAAGTCGTAGGGACACGTGCCACGAGGTATTATACGAGAAGGGGATGAGGCTCTCGGATGTATATCCCCGGGGAGGAGGAAAGCGCGCGCGCGAGGGAGAGAGACGGAGGGGGTGACCACCTGATCTCTCGGACGGTAGTTCGCCAGTGGATTAAACCCTTCGGGGTGGGAGAGGGACAAACGCCGCGCGGCGTCGGCGAGCGGAGGAGATATAGAGCGGAGATAGAGAAAGAGAAGTGCAACATCGAGGTCTCCTGCTCACCGTCTGCTACCCATATGGTACTACCTCGTCGGGGCCCTACGCCTCGACTCTGCATCCCCCACTCCGGGCTCCTTTTTTTCCTCCCCCTCGCGCCCTCCTCCTCCCCCTCGCCCCTTTTTCTCGCTGTCATCCCTCGGAACCCTCCCGCCCAGTGGGCCCTCACGTGCGCGCCGTCGTCGGGCGTCGATATATATATTTTTTTTTTTTTAAAGGGAGTTATTATTGTTGCTTCGGGAGGGTAATTATACGGAGGCTAGGCTTGACAGTGTTGTTTCTTCGAGAAAAACTGCTGGACTGCGGGCGGATTTCGTTTTACTAATGCGAGTCTGGTGATTGCACTATTACGTGCTTACGAAGTGTAAGTGTCATTTTAAGGAGAATGAAAGTTTGAGAAAAATGGATTAGCATTTATAGTTTTCTAATATTTTGACGTTCCGTTTCTGAAAAACGATTTATGCTGATTGGATTTAATTTTAAAGAGGGGAAGATTGTATAATTGTATGCATAATTATAGAGTTACAGTGCAGGAGACAGAATTAGTCTTATTCAGCAGCTCATGAGTTATTGAATACCTTAAGTAATTATATAATAATAAAAGTATTCTTCGTAGATACTTAAAAATTTTGTTTGGAACGTAATGTTCAAAAAATTAAACAGTAAAATGATAAAAAAATAATCTCTCCTTTTGCATGGTGCTTCTAACGAAGAAAAGCTACTTTAATTAGTCATTCTATTCTATTTTTTAAACACTAAAATAAAAGTCTTCTAAAATATCATACGAATATGATACTCTGCGAATTATTATCAAACAATAAATTAACTCCCATAAATACGTTTTTGACATTTTAATTATTACCTTTCAAAATAAACTTGTATTTTTCCATTATTATTTAAGCACACTCGAGTTTTTTTTTTATTTATCTTAAAAAGCATTAGTAGTAGTTTATAAATTTGCCATTAATCATTATCTTTCTATTATTTAGTTAATAAATGTTAATAATATATACAGCATTTTAGTAAATGTCAATATAAACAGCAGTGCAGTTAATTTTGCCCGATAATTTTCCAGCATTTTTTATTTTTTAAAGAAGAGTTCTTTGAAAAATTATAAATAAAAGAAGGCGAATATGTTTAATCCAACATAAATTTGCTGGGAATGAAGATTTTTTTACTTAAAAATTCACCAAAAAGGTCTGCTCTTAAAAAAAAAAAATAATTTTAACATTTGACTTTAATTATAAATCATAAAATCGCAAACAAAAAAGTATCAAAACTAACAAACTAAGCGAATTTTTAAATTAACTATAAATACCCAGCCGCAATTAGCTTCAGTTCACAGTTGTAGCGAGCCTTATATTCTTCGTTACCTTTTCCTACTTTTGACTCCGAAAACACAAAAGGGAAAAGTCGCAAAGGCGAATGCGCGCGGCAACCCCTGAAGGGCGGTGTCATCAAGGGAGCCTCCTACTTTTTTTTTTCAGATGGAGAAGCTAAAGCCGCCGTCCTGCGGATTAACCCCTCGAGGCACATGACGCCGGCGCGGCTTTTTTTCCACTTTTTTTCTTCGTCCCCCATTCCAAATGCGCTTAGACCGAGGTGGAATGCGCGAAGCCAATGCTTCGAGTTTTTTCGGCCTTGAGACATTTGGCTCATGCGCCCTGCCGATTTGATTAATGGAAAGGTTGCACTTGTCGCCTACTTTTGGTGTGTATTCCAGAAAAAATCCGGCACAATGCTGCACCTCTCGATACATTAAATTAAGATTAGTTAGTTATTTGTACGGCACAATAAGGAAACTGGCATTTTTGAGGATGATCAAATAGTTTTAGATACATAACTTACGGACCGTATTGAGCCTTTACTTGAACCTTTTTCAATTTTCGAAGCATACTTTTTCAGATCAGAAGTATTTAGTGGATCAATCTTACTAAGAGACTTTAGATAGAATATAAATTACCTTCACTTTTCAAATATACATTAATTTTTTAAAAATTCAAGTCAATAAAATACGTGACGGTGATTAATCATAAGTAAGTAAGCTCTATTAATGAAGCATTAATGAATTTCTTCAAATTGCATGTTAATTAAGAACTAAAATGATGAAACTTATTCTAGTTTAATTTAATTTTAAACCATCTATAATAAATAAATAGTTTAATTTTAAAATTTTAACCATCTACACAAAAATATATCGATACAATAAACGTACAAACGATATGTTAGAAAGATCACAAGTCAAAAAGTCGATGAACCTTAAATTTTAGTGGTAAATATCAAAGCGGAATACCCTTTCATAAAGACAGCTTCGAAGCGCCTCCCTTCACGAAATTCTCACGAGAACCAACTTAAAAATTACAGTACCAAATCAAAACAACAAAAAAAAAAGGGCAAAAGATCGAGTCGTAATTTTGATGAGCATCTTCACACGCTTCCAGAGCGCGCGTGAATGGTCAAACCTCGAATTTTCCCTTTCACCTCACTAAACGGCCACCACCGCGAGAATCAATGAAAAAAGAAAAGAAAAGAAAAGAAAAGCCTCGTTTCACTTTTCACGCGTTTCCCACACCCGCCCATATCCATTCCATCACGTAACCCGAAAATATGATCCCCCCATCAAATCAGTTCCATATCTTCCGACGCGCATTTCCGTCCGGCCTCCTACGTCCATCCGTTTCCCAGCATCCGAGGTGTAAACCCCGAAGCGACCACTACCTCATCGTTTCTATTTTTTTTTCTCTCTCTCTCCTTTATCCGCGGCGCTCATCGATCGGCGCGCAACGTAATAATTATCACCCTTTCACAGAGCGCGCCTCTCTCTTCCTTCCTTTTTTCTCCTGGTCCTTTCTCTCTCATCCTATCACTATCTACATATATACATACATGTGTATACATATGTATTATATATATATATATAGTATCTCTCTCCTTCTGGGAGCTTCACTTTCACCGGTTGAGGAGAAGATGCGCCGGGGTATATACAGATTAATGAATGATCCCCTCCGTACTCTCAGAAAATCTCACGCGTTGGCCGTTCATTCATGTGGCCCGGCGAGATTCGAGAAAAGAGAGGAGTATAAGGCGCAACGCAACGAAAGCTTCGTGGGCGCCGAGTTTAATTTTTGGGTTCACGTGCGCTGATGCCGACGCGACGTGACTGCGCGAATTCGTCTCGACCCGGCGCTCCGCGTGAGGGCCCAAAGGGTATACATGTTGCGTATATATATATAGTATATATAGACTGACCGTCCGAATGTATACCTGTTCGACTTCCTGTTTTAGCGCGTGAGATTTCTTACACTTTTTCCACGGTGAGATTTTAGTTAGCGTTCCTTTTTTTTTTTTCATTTTCGTCAGGTCTAAATATATGTAGGAAACTGATGAATTACTGCTTCCGGACTTCCCAGTGAATCGATTTATATAAGATATAATATGCGTATATTGCATTTTATACGAAAATTTAGATTCATTTAAATGATCGGCAAAGCTTTGGAATATTCCTTTTCATTTGGTATATTATTATAGATTTAACTATAAAAAAAAGTTTCCTTAAGATTAAACACTATCACTTATTTTTATTCGGTCTTTAGGATTCTCAAAGGCTAACAATTTTTTGGATAAATTAACAATTATTCTAATTTAATATTATTTAATAGTTGATACTATTTAAATTGTTCACTAAACGAAGCATTTCACTTCACCTAACTGAGCATCGTCATTTTAGCCTTGAAGTAGATTTATAAAGCCATATGTTGAGTAGTTCTTAAAATTGCCTTTCTTTAGCTCCTTATATTAAACGGAAATGACCCAAATAATATGAGTTTCCTGCTCTTGACGAAAATTACCCAACCGGCCGCGAGAGATCGATGGAAGCGACTCAATTAAGTTATAAAAACTTGGATTATGTAGATCAAATTTTTCGAGGAAAGGTTGACTTCGATCTTGACGTTTCGTGGATCTTCCGCTCGGGAATGGCGGATGTAGGCGGCACCGGATTTTCGACCGCGGTACCAAAACCTCTCCCTGCAGCTTTAATAATACAATTTAAATTTTTAACGCATTTTAAAAAAAAATGCATTTACCTTCATTTAAAATGTGCAATTATGCAATATCTAATGTAAAAAAATTAGAATTTTCGGTTGATTTATTTTATGGCTATTAGAAAAGTGGTTATTCAGTTATTTAAAACTGCAAGTCTTATTTTTCTAGAAGCTTTTTTACGGTGACATTTTTATAAAGACCCATGAAATATCATAAATGTCCATTTATGCCTATATTTTTTTCTTACATTAAAGTAAGGCTCTATGTATTCGAATAGTTTAAAAAAAAAAAAGAAATTAAAGTTACAAGTATCTAAATATTCAAGATCGATACTTATCGAGATACTAGAATATTTAGGTACTTTTTTACAAAGATGAAATCTTATTCAAAATTTTAATTTTATTTTTATCTTCCCTTAAAAAAGCCCTTATCACAAAAAATGAATAATAAACGTCGGTAAGTGTATACATTCAAAAACAAAATATTTCTACAAAATTTTAATAACTAAACAAACGTTTTCCCCGAGTTAGAACCTCATAAATTTTCGCTGTTAAAGAAGACTACACTATATTCTATAAAAGCAAAAAAAAAAAAAAAAAGTAGTTGCTGTCAGTGACGAGTGCGACGATCTTTAGCCGTGGCACCTGTAGATGGAACAAAAGGTGACGTCTGCCTGGAGACCACAGGAATATAGCCGACACCGGGGGAGGAGCGGCCATAAAAATGGGAAAACAAAGGTTACGACTATTCGATGCTCTCGACCTGTCGAAACGTCACAGCAATTAAGACTCGTCAACTTTCTCTTTCTGAGTCTCTTTAGGCGGGCTCGAAGAAAAAAGAAGTACGAACATGAAGTGCACCAGCGAGATGACAAGATAAACTTTGATGTCGCATCTTCCGCGTGCCCCAAGGACTGGTAGCTTCTCTCACCTTGGAAAACTTTTTTCTTGTTTGTTCATCCTCGCTGCTGGTAACCCTTTTGTTCGGCTCAAACTGATCAGGCACAAAAGCATCGAATAAGATAGGGTAACGTGATCTGTCGGTGAAAAAAATGTCACCTTGAGATTTTCATTTTCAGTGCTATTCGTGAGAGTTGATAATTTTTTTAAACAAAAAAAAAAAAAAAAAAAAAAAATAATAATAATTCTTAAAATCGTGAGGAAATTTTTTTTTATTCTTCATTAAATAGGAGTAATAGGCTCCAAAGTTAAATCAATCTGCTCTTGATTTGATTGACTCTGAAAAGTGCAGGAAAAATGTCTGTTAAATTAACTGCAGGATAATTTTTTTTTTATTATTTGCAGTTGATACTGAATTGAAATAACAAGGACAAATACAACAGTGGCTAAATTTAGAAAAATTAAGCAAGATAAATACTGTTTTAAATATGAAATTCCAATGTTAGAACAAAGAAGTACTCAGAAAAATTTAATTTCGCATTTTTATTTGAATCTCAAGCTTTTGACACAGTATTAAAATTTCTTTTATAATTTACACAAAACTTGTGTGAATTATTTACGTAAATTTTGTATTTAGCACGCATAAAATAGGCACAAAATACACACAGAAGTTTTAACCCGCGTATACAAAATCCTTGCTCCACTCATCAAACACACTACAGAAACAATAAGAAAAGAAATCCAATAAAAACCACATAAATAAATAAACAAACAGAAGCAATTCACAGCATATACAAAATCGAAAAATTAAAAGCTTATATCGCGCCGCAATTAATAAGCAGCATTCCAGCGATTTTCCGTTGGACGCAGACTTCGAACCCTATCAGTTTTTCTTTCTCTCACTTTCCCTCTTTCCCGGAAGAAGAGGCCGCGCAGGATCTTGTCCCCGCGCGAAGACAAAGGGCAGACCAGCAGAGCGGCTCGGACAAATGTGTAGCAGGGCAGATCAGATGGGCGCCGATAAGGGTGTGTCGAAAAGAGCGGCCTGCGGCCACGAGACGGAAGAGATCGGATCGGCCGATCGGCGGAGTGTCGGCAGCGGTCGCGAGCCACCGAAATCTACTGCCCGCCGAGCGTCGCGACACCCACGGTAGTACGACTACTATCGGCTATATCCACTGTCTGTACCAGTCTGTACTTACTAGGTACAGCGTACTTCGCGCCTGATGCGAATTGCCGATTTTCCACGGGCTTATTTTGGGTGCAAAAACTTTTTTTTCCTGTTCGCCAATTTTTTACGGACTGCGGGGGAGGTGTCAAGCGAGTTGTTGTGTCGGAGATTGGCTGATCTTTATTTATAGTTTATTTATGTTGAGATTGTCAACGTTGATTTGTGGGTGGGATGGTGATTTTTGGTAATTTTAAACTATACCCGCGAAAAAATTGCCGAGGCTGGGAAAATGCCAGTACTGGCCCAATCGTAAAACCGGTACTGGCCCGATACTGA
>JAWWEN010012042.1:0-23333 GCA_035582955.1 Sycophila texana | reverse complement strand
ACTATCAGAGCAAAGATTTTTTAATATCGAAATGGATCGATTTGTACAGATACGTATGTGAACGTGATATGTAATTGTAATTTCTAGGATTTTCTTTAAATTAACAAGTCCAGTAAGATAATTTATTAATTGTTTTAGTGAAACCTGGTGTCAACAGAATCGTGCGAAAATCAAGGATGTCTTCTTTGACCATTCCATTTGAACAAACCTTCCGCGATCTGGACTCTAATAGGCCAAAGGATGACGAATATGAAAAGCTTGATAAATTTAACGCTTGTGGATGTGGCTGGCCTCAGCACCTGCTGGTACCCAGAGGTACTTCTAATGGCTATCCCATGCTGCTATTTACAATTATTACTGATTATCGCGCTGAGCAGGTAATCGTATACAATTAGTACACAATAAGTCGACTCATTAAATTGTAAACTTATACTCTTTAATAACGTTGGACGCATTTTATTTAATAACGTTGGACATACTATTATGATTCTAGATTTCTTCGAACGAAAATGAGTCAGAAAACAATTGCAAGATAGGTCGAATATTATGCGGTGTCAAGTACGGCAAGAAATATCCTTACAAACGTAGTTCTGGATTCCCATTTGATCGTCCTATCGGTGACGATAATATAGAAGATTTTTTGAAGCCAAACATGGCCATTAAGTCTATCACTATTTTCCATTCGCCCAAAGTTCGGAGGGGCCAAGTTCTTTCTACTGCTGAACCTACAATTGTGAGAAGCAATCTTCCCAGAGAGTGAGGAAGAATTGTTAGTCTCTTATTAAAACAAACCATTTGTAACCTTGTACATAATTTTTTATTTAAAAATATGTGCACTTTGTATTGAAAGCATTGGACAATTTATCGAAAATTTCTTCGCGTGTGTCTGAATAAATAGTTAAGGAAGGCATTTAAAAAATGATACACTTAATTATGTAAAAATACAAAAATATTCTTGCAAAGTTTAATAAATGACTTCTATTTCGAATGTGAAGTAAAAGTCATATCATAAAAGTAGGGGTCGAGGAAAATTTTTGAAGTTTTTTAAAGTGCATTTGATGATAACTTTAATTATTACTTTTTGAAGTTTTTTACGCGAAAAAGAATTCCGTGTGTACAAATAGTCCAAACAAGTAGTATTTTTTATTTTTTCGATTGCGTCGAGCTTCTGTTTCAGGATCCGCTTTGTATTCAGCCTTTTAACTCGGGACCATCGCTGCAAGAAGATGACTGCCTTAAATTACAACACTGTTCTATTTTCTAGTGCATTGCTTTTTACGCATATCACTATCTTCCATTCGTATGCGGGAAGCAACAACTTTCCTATAGAATGTGACGAAGAACTTTTAATCTCTGGGTAAAATAATCTATTTGTCATATCGTAAACAGATAATTTTTGAATTGAAAAATATACATTGATAAGGCATTAAATCCTCAATAATTAAAACAGTCGAAGACCACATTTCAACATTAAATGCATTTTCACTGCATCGAATGAATTGGAAAATATATGGAGGTAATATTAAAGAAAAATAGTAGATTATTTGAAGAAAAAAAAAATACATATTTTTTTAAACTTTTTGTTTTGTGATTGGAAAAATTATACACACGATTACGTAAAGTCACGAAAATACTCTGTCAAATATTTCACAGAGTACTTGCATTTAAAATATAAAATACTAGAATTCAAACGCGCGCTTCACGCACTGATTTTTTGAGTTCCGAAGTTAACAAAAACAAAAAAGCCAATCGCTTAATCGCTGTACTTACTTTCACACTCTCCAATTTTAATAATTCGATAAAATTCCAAGGTTCAATTCGATCGTATCGCAATGTATTTTAATATAAGGGATTAAATAACTCGAAAACATATGATAAAAATAAGGAAAATACTAACAGAGGAAGATTTTTGTAATATATTACGTTGCAACCTCAGTTGCACAGGTAGCATGCAATTAGTTCTTCATAGAATCATCATCCAGAAAATTGGACACAACTGTACTTTTCTTACTTTTTACATTTACACTTCTATACTTTTCTTTACTATTTTTCTTTTTTTAATTTTCTTTAATTTTCTTTAGGTTTACGTTGACCATATGCTGTATCAAGATCCTCTTTGCATCCAGCCAGAGAAGTGATCTCAAGACCATCGCAGAAGAAAGATGACTTTCTTCAGTTACAGTACTTTCCTCTTTGCCATTGGATTGTTTTTTAATGCTTGCTTCTTGAAAATCAATTCGACCAGCGTAAGTATCCGCTATTAAAAATTCCTATAAAAAAAGATATTACTCGAAATTGTGTAACGCATCTTTTCAATCCATGTTAATTTTAGGCGCCAATAGTGGAAATACCACCTAATTTAACGAATGTGGATGGCGATATAGAGCATCAATTAGCTTATTGGAGAGAAGATATAGGTCTAAATAGTTTTCATTGGCAATGGCATGCATATCATCCTTTTCAAGGGCCCGAGTTTATTACTGGCAAGGATAGAAGCGGGGAACTTTTTTATTATCTCCATCAACAAATACTGGCAAGGTAATTTAATCTTCGAATTACGAGTATTCTGAATACTAATCAAAAGCAATAATTTTCAGGTTTTTTAATTATACAAAGTTTCGGTTTAATACTGCGTAGAATCCCGTTTAGAATAATCTTTTTCTTTCTTATATCTATAAATAAATTAATTTATTATATCTATAAATAAATTTAATAAATTTTTCATTATTGAATATCGTAAAATATGTATAATTTAATAATTGTCACCTTACAATTAAAAAGCATTCATTTAGTAAATAGCTGACTAAATGTGTATGAAGATAAATAGAATTTCAATTTTTAGATACAAGGTAGAACGACACTGTCTGGGTATGAGTTACGTTTCGTCTGTCTGGAAATGGGATGAGCCAATTCCAGTAGCCTACTTTCCTATGCTGACCCCAGATATTGCAGGTAGAAAATGGTCATCTCGTTCAAAGAATATGATCTTAAGAGATATTAATAGACCAGACATTAAGAATGGGTTGAAGTTCGACATTGCAGAACTGAAACTGTATGAATCAAGAATTTTGGAAGCTATTGACAGCAGAAAAGTGATTGACGCTAATGGCACTGAGATTTCCATTGACAATGACCAAGGCATCAATATTCTGGGCACTGTGTTACTTGCCATACTTAACAATTCGACTAATTTAAAATTCTACGGACAACTACATAATGGCGGTCATGCTGTAACTGGTTTTATCCACGATCCACAAATGCAGTTCAATGTGAGATTTAAAAAACCTTTATTATTCGTTTTTAAATTTATTAATCTGGATGTATATTAAAATTGTAATTAAAAAATGCTATACTTATTTAAACGTATCAGCTCATACATTTTGTATACTTATCTTATTAGAGAGACATTTTGAGTTATCAATATGAAATAATCATCCGTGTCTCATAATCGTATGACCACATTTCTAATTAAGTTTTCTTATTTAATTATTGCAGCAACCATCTGCAGTAATGGCGAAGACAAGCACAGCTTTAAGAGATCCCATTTTCTTCGTTTACCACGGGTACCTTGATAATATCTTCAAGAAACACAAAGATGCGCTAAAACCATACGAAGAAAAAGTTGTAAGGCAATCTGATTCACATCATTATTATTATACTCAATTTGTCTCATTTTGTTTTCATTACTAACATACCGTTTTAATTTACTTTGACAGCTATCCTTCCCAGAAGTCCATGTGACAAACGTTGAGGTATATTCGCATCGAAACGGACCGGGCAAAACAGAAAAGAATACGTTGTACACCTACATGATGAAAAGCGACATCAACATGTCAAGAGGCGTCGATTTTTTCCCTAAAAAACCATTTCTAGTTCGAGTAACACATCTGAATCACGACGAATTTGACTACACCATTGAATATGTCAATCGTTCCCCAAAACAATTGATCGGAACAGTACGAATTTTCTTATTGCCAGTTACTCGGCCCGATAAAGATAACATGAAACTATCAGAGCAAAGATATTTTAATATCGAAATGGATCGATTTGTACAGATATGTATGTAAACAACGTGATATGTAATTATTCAAGGAATGTTTTAAAATCAACAAGTCCAGTAAGATAATTTCTTAATTACTTTAGTGAAGCCTGGTGTCAACAGAATAGTGCGAAAATCAAGGATGTCATCTTTGACCATTCCATTTGAACAAACCTTCCGCGATCTGGACACTAATAGGCCAAAGGATGACGAATATGAAAAGCTTGATAAATTTAACGCTTGTGGATGTGGCTGGCCTCAGCACCTGCTGGTACCCAGAGGTACTTCTAAGGGCTATCCCATGCTGCTATTTGCTATTATTACTGATTATCGCGCTGAGCAGGTAATCGTATACAGTTAGACGAATAATTTGAAAGTAATATATTCTCTTTAAAATTTCTATTTAAGCGTTCTTGTATACGCCTTTTTCTATGTTGATAGACCTTTCCGAACGAACACGAATTCGAAAACAATTGCAAAATAGGTCGCCTACTATGCGCTGCAAGATACGACAAGAAGTATCCTTACAATCGTACTGCTGGATTTCCATTTGACCATCCCATGGCAATAGGTGTCGATACTATTGAAGATTTTCTGACACCAAACATGGCCATTAAGCCTATCACTATTTTCCATTCGCACAAAATACGAAGGGGCCAAGTTCTTTCTAATGCTGAGCCTACGTTTGCAGGAATCGATCTCCCCAGAGAGTGAGGGAGAATTGTTAGTGTCTGATTCAAACAATGTATTTGTAATTTTGCATGTTTGAGTTTGAAAATATAAAAAGATAACGTAGAAGAAACGAATTATAATGTATTCGCTATACTAAAAAAATAATGAGTATTGTAGATTCGGTTGGTTTTAACACCTGCTTATACCTAAAGATATTATCAATGGCTTTCTCGTATGCTAATAGTTTATTAGTCTTTAACTTTGCTTCTTTATTCAAAAGAAATTATAAAAATGACACGTGCATCCCGAGTAAATAGTTTAAGAAAGGTTGCTTGCTAAATTTCTTTTTTTGTAGTTAGGACAATTTTTTTTACATATATTTTCTGCGATCAGCTACTATGCTGTTTAAAGTATGAAAAACAATTCCGGAAGCATTTGCCGAGGAAAATTTAATTACCATAAATTATAAATATTGTATAAAATCCGTTATAAAGTCTTCGGACGAAAAGAGGGTCAAGATTTTACTATGTTTTTTTCTCTTCTGCCTCATTTTTCTGCCTTTGCCATCTGTTCACATTTCAGAATCCTTTTTGCACCCAGCCTAAGAAGAAAACTCAAAAACAATCTCGGAAGGAAGATCATTACTGCTTTGGTGTACTGCACGGTTTCGTTTGTCAGTACCATTGCCTTTCCACGTGTGCTTCTGAAAAATCGTACATCAATCAGCGTAAGAACCCCCTACAGGATTTTTGTGCAATAATAATAGTATATTAAGTACCAAGGGAGGAAAGTGCAGTATTATTCCCGGAGGAAAAAGTTTCCACTTCCGAGCGAAGCGAGGGCTGGAATTTCCCGAGGGAATAATGTACTTTGGAACATATGGTACTTTACTCCTGATCAGCCTGTGACCACTTTATTGACCGAAACGTATAAAGCTCCAAAAAAGCAAAAACAGTTCTACGGGGAATAAAGAAATCTGCCCGGAGACAAGAAAAATTGAATCTACAGATGATAAAGATTTTTTTATGTCCCTAGGAAATAATAATAATTCACTTTATTTACTGTTTTGAGGGAAATAAAGTGATCATTATAAGGGATCGGGAGTAAGAAGATTATAAACTATTCGGTATCATATAGTGCATCCTAAACTCACTTTAATTTTTGCAGGTACAAGTTGCAACGTTACGGATATTTGACTTCCTCGCCGCTTCTTCCGGTAATGCGCAAAATTCGTTTTTGCCGAATTTCGGCGAGCTTGCAGCCATCGATCTTCGCATCAAGTCGTCGGGTCGATAAATAGACCATGCAGTAGTTTCTCGTTTTCTCTCGCTCTGGACGCACGCATCCATCTACAATTTACTCCAGAGCACGACGGAACCGGAGCAGCTTAATTATCCTCGAAAGTTCGGGGCTACTCCTCTGCAGTTCGTCCTACGAAGTTACAGAAAAATCTATTCTCAACAGCATCGTCAGGCTGACGAGGCATCGTTCGTCTCATTCAAAAGTCACGTTCGTAATTGTTAGATTTATTTCTCCTCATCGTTATCGGTTTGCGCAACACATTGAAAAATTGTTCATTTTAAAATTAGATTGTAGTTACATTTTTGTCGAGTAATTATTTTCTTATCGTGATTTCGAAACAGAATTTGAAAGTACGGGTGAATGAGGGTATGACATTGTTTTCTTCATTTTTAGAATTGTTTAAATTGTATGATATAAAGAGGGGGCGTTATAAATTATAGTAATAAACCGGTTTTTTAATAATTTAAGTTTAGTCTCCTGTAAGTTGATTTATTATTTTCCGTGTCATTTATGCCTCTTAATTTTACATAGTGAAACTGTGAAAGTACCCACCTGATGGAGCGAACATCGACGACGATCTAACAACCAATATTTTATTGAAGAGAAGGACTAAACCAGAAAACCATGTATTACGCTGCACGAAAACAAATCTGAAATATAATGGAGTAAGTACGCGTTCTATCTTGGTTGAAAATAGGAACGATGAAAATCAATGTTAAACACTGAAAATAAACGTTGACGTTGAAAAAACTTAATTTCGCTTCATTTTGAACGTTTATTTCGACGTTTCCATACAATGTTGTTTTTCAAGATTCAACGTTGATTTTTAATGTTTATAAGGGAACGTTGAAATAAACGTTAAAAATCAAGCCAAATCAAGGTTTTTCATTGTCAACGTTGATTTTCAATGTTTATAAGGGAACGTTGAAATAAACGTTGAAAATGAAGCCAAATCAAGATTTTTCAACGTCAACGTTGATTTTCAATTGATTTTCAACATTCCTATTTTCAACCGTGACCCACTTTGCACCTTATAAGAATATATTTATAAACGCTCAGGCTGATTTTCTTTTAATTGTACCCTGAGAAACAATGTCGAAACTATGCCGAAGTTTCTTTGACACCGAGAGTAGCTATATATATAAATCTCTCGTTATCCGTTTGGATAAAAAAAAAATCAGTAACGAGTAGCATCTGCGTTTTACGACTAACTGATTACGTGAATGGAAGATACTTATTGCCGCGTCGGTCGAAATTCTGGGCCTAAAGGTAAACGTCGCGACGCGAGTAGCATACTTTGCTACAAGTTAGCACATGATCGAAACATTAATTTTTTGAACGTCAGATTAACCGGACTGGCGGGGTAAGTCACGATTATCTCATGCGAAGTGATCAGTGAATTGTATTCCGACGAATCCTATGAAGAATAGCAAATATCATTTCACGAGTTCGTCCAATGCATTACTGCGAATTTAGGAAAAATTAGTGGATCAATAATAAAAAAAAAAAGTGTAATTGCGGGGAGATTTACAAGTGCCGGAAATATTTATCGATTGTTTGTTGAACCGTTGATGAAGCTCCGTAATTTTTAAGGGAAAAGCTTTGTAATTTTTACAGCATAATTTTTATAACAACGTTCATTGCCTTTAGAAGTTTTTTACGCGAAATAATATTCTACACAAGTAGTTCTTCATAGGATTTTAATGTTGAAAATTGGACATAGCTGTATCTTTGTAATCTCTTTCATGTTCATTTGTTCACGTTGAGTTTCTTTTTCAGGATCCTCTTTGCATTCGCCCAAAAAAGTGAACTCGGGATCATCACGGGAGGAAGATGACTGCCCTAATTTACAGCTTTGTTTTGTTCGTCAGTGCATTGCTGTTCGATGCCTGCTTCTGTAAAATCGATTCGAGCAACGTAAGAGTCCTCTTACACAATTTTTATACAAAAAAGGATATTATTCGATGTTATCGTAGCACGTGCTAAATCCTCTTTCATTTTTGCAGCCTATAGTAGAAATACCACTTGGTTTAACCGACATTGACGGTGATATAGAACATCGAATGGATTATTGGAGAGAAGATGTAGGACTGAGTAGTTCTCATTGGCATTGGCATATAATTCATCCTTTTACTGGACCTGATTATATTGTTAATAAGGATAGAAACGGTGAACTTTTTTATTACTTCCATCAGCAACTTCTGGCGAGGTAATATAATCCTTGACTTACAAGCAGTCTTATCATACATACATATCACTCTCTATATTATATTATAGACAATATTGGGCTCGTGGCATTTTGTCCCGCTTCACATCCTGTCTCAAATCACCGTATAATTCCTAATTCTCCTTTAATTTTTTTCTTATCCCGCCTCAACCCACCTCATTTTGTCCCGCCTTACATTCTGTCTCAAATCACGGTGTAATTCTCTTTCTTTCATTTTTTACTTATCCCGCCTCAACCCGCCTCATGCCCCGCCTCAATTTCTTACCCCACTTAAAAGACTTTTAATTAATTGTTGTAAATTGTTTATGAAATATATTAAACATTTTTTTAAGAGAATATTATAAGTATAGATATTTGTAAAATAAAATTGGGGGGTTGGCGAGGGGAGTGAGTAGGGTCAGTACCGCCTCCATAGTCTATATATATATATATATATGTAACTTTTCTATTTATAACAGATCTATAAAAAGAAAAAGATCATTTTTTAAATAGAGTACACTATAAATATTCCTGCCATAATACGTACCTAATAATAATTTATTTACGTAATTAAAAAATCGTAAAAATATATATTTGATACCCAAGCGTCAATTTCCCATTATAAAATAATTAGTTCAATTTAAAAATAGTTTTTTTTTTTAAATTTAGTAATATAATAAGTGCTTTTATTTTTCAGATTCAACATAGAACGACATAACAATGGTGTGAATTTCGTTACGCCTTTCACAAACAGTGTGAATGAGGGTATGATAGGATTGTTTTCTTCATTTTTAGAATTGTTTAAATTGTATTATATAAAGAGGGGGCGTTATAAATTATAGTAACAAACCGGTTTTTATTAAAATTTAAGTTTAGTCTCCTCTAAGTTGATATATTATTTTCCATGTCATTTATATCTCTTGATTTTACATAGTGGAAGTATACCGACGTAAAGGAACGATCATCGACGGCGATGTAGAACAACCAATATTTTATTGAAGAGAAGGACTAAACCAGAAAACCATGTATTTATGCTGATAGATCTGGCTGCCCGAAAACAAATCTGAAATATGATGAAGTAAGTGCGCGTTCTATCTCGGTTGAATACATTGAAAATAAACGTTGACGTTGAAAAACCTTGATTTCGCTTCATTTTCAACGTTTATTTCGACGTTTTCTTGCAGCGTTGTTTTGACAATGTTGATTTTCAAGTTTCAGCGTCGATTTTCAAGATTCAACGTTTATTTTCAACGTTGCTATTTTTGGATGCGCTTCGCACAATCGCATCTTATAAGAATATAATTGTAAACACTCAAACGGTGTCGAAACTATACCGAAGTTTCTTTGACGCCTAGAATAGCTATTTATAAATTTATCACCATTATCCGTTTGGATAAAAAAAAAATCAGTAAATAATATCTGTGTTTTACGACTAATTGATTAGGCCTACGGAAGGTACTTATTACCGTGTCGGTCGAAATTCTGGGCCTAGAGGTAAACGTCGCGACGCGAGTAGCATATATACTTTTGCTGCGAGCAGACCAGCAAGTTAGAAAATTATCAAAGCATTAATTTTTTTTAACTTCAGATTAATCGGACTGGCGGCGTAAGTCACGATAATTATAATCTCATGCGAAGTGATCAGTGAATTATATTCCGTCGAATCCTGCAAAGACTATCTCACGAGTTCGTCCGATGCATTACTCCGAATTTAGAAAAAAATTAGTGGATCAATAATAAAAAAAAAAGTGTAATTGCGGGGAGATTTACTAGTGCCGGAAATATTTACCGATTGTTTGTTGAACCGTTGGTGAAGCTCCGTAATTTTTAAGGGAAAAGCTTTGTAATTTTTGCTACATAATTTTTGTAACAACATCCATTGCCTTTAGAAGTTTTTTACGCGAAATAATATTCTACACAAGTAGTTCTTCATATAGGATTTTAATATGGAAAATGGGGCATAGCTGTATCTTTGTAATTTTTTTCTTGTTCATTTGTTCACGTTGAGCTTCTTTTTCAGGATCCTCTTTGCATTCGCCCAAAAAAGTGAACTCGGGATCATCACGGGAGGAAGATGACTGCCTTAACTTACAGCTTTGTTTTGTTCGTCAGTGCGTTGCTGTTCGATGCGTGCTTCTGTAAAATCGATTCGAGCAGCGTAAGAGTCCTCTTATACAATTTTTATACAAAAAAGGATATTATTCGATGTTATCGTAGCACGTGCTAATAATCCTCTTTAATTTTTGCAGCCTATAGTAGAAATACCACTTGGTTTAACCGACATTGATGGTGATATAGAACATCGAATGGATTATTGGAGAGAAGATGTAGGTCTGAGTAATTGTCATTGGCATTGGCATATAATTCATCCTTTTATTGGACCTGATTATATTGTTAATAAGGATAGAAGCGGTGAAATTTTTTATTACTTCCATCAGCAACTTCTGGCGAGGTAATATAAAATCCATGACTTACAAGCAGTCTTATCATACATAAATATCACTCTCTATATTATAATATTGGGCTCGTGTCATTTTGTCCCGCCTTATATCCTGTCTCAAATCACGGTGCAATTCCTGATTCTCCTTCTTTCATTTTGTTCTTATCCCGCCTCAACCCGCCTCATTTTTTCCCACCTTCCATTCTGTCTCAAATCATGGTCTAATTTCTTTTACTTCCTTAATTTTTTGTTTATTACGCCTCAATCCGCCTCGTGCCCCGCCTCAATTTTTCACCGCGACTCATATCACGATCAAAATTTTTCTCCTCTCATTTTTTCTATCCCGCCTCACTTAAAATTATTCCGCCTCATATCATGTTATCCCGCCTCATTTGTACAGCCTGATTGACACTCTTTTTTACGCTCCGAATAAGAATTATTTTCTTATTTTCAATGTCATTTTCAAGGTAGATGTCTGTAAATTAAAAATTTAAAAGTAAAAAGTTCTTCAATTTAAATAAATTATTATATTTGTTATCGTTTCCACACTACTTTTGACGTAGATACCTTAATGTGTTTTTTATGGGGATGTTAAGCGCACAGTTTAAAATTTATTGTTGAAGCGCTAGTATATAGCGATTTATTTGTAATAGTTTGATTTATATAATGAAAAATTCTCGATCTTGTTAATTTTAATACACGAATAAAAAATAGTCCACTATATATAGTCTAAAAAATCTAGCAAATTTTGCAGTTTTTGTCCCACCTCATTTTGTCCCGCCTTACATTATGTCTCAAATGTAATTCTCCTTCTTTCATTTTTTACTTATCCCGCCTCAATTTTTTACCCCACTTAAAAGATTTTTAATTAATTGTTGTAAATTGTTTATGAAATATATTAAAAAAATTTTTAAGAGATATAAGTATAGATTTTTGTAAAATAAAATTGGGGGTTGGCGAGTACCCCCTTCCTAGTCTATATATATATTATGTAACTTTTCTATTTATAGCAGATCTATAAAAAGAAAAAGATAATTTTATAAATAGAGTACTCTATAAATATTCCTGCCATAATACGATATACCTAATATTTTATTTACATAATTAAAAAATCGTAAAAATATATATTTGATACCCAAGCGTCAATTTCCCATTATAAAATAATTAGTTCAATTTAAAAATAGTTTTTTTTTTTAAATTTAGTAATATAATAAGTGCTTTTATTTTTCAGATTCAACATAGAACGACATAACAATGGTGTGAATTTCGTTACGCCTTTCACAAACATTTCAGCACCTATTACAACAGCTTACAATCCTATGCTGACTTCGGAAGTTGCCGGTAGGAAATGGGCATTTCGCTCAAAAAATGAGATTTTAAAAAGCGTAAATAGGCCGAACATCTCGGAAGGAGGAACGAAAGTCGATATCGAAGATATAAAGCTGTATAAAAAAAGAGTTTTGGAAGCTATCGATAGAAAAAGAATTATTGACGTTAATGGCATTGAGATTTCCATTGATAATGACCAGGGTATAGATATTCTGGGTATCCTAGTACAAGCCGTTAATGACGCTTCGCCTAATTTTTATTACTACGGAAGTCTGCATAACTTAGGCCACGCTACGATTGCTTTCGTTCACGATCCGCTAAATCAGCGCGGTGTAAGTTCCAAATAAAATTATTTTGTTATTCACGTTCAATTCACTAAACCCCTGGTTATTTTTGTGTATAAATGTTCAAAAGGATATTAAAACGATATAAATCTGTACAATTTTGTTTATGTTCTATTTAGGGTCGATTTTAAACATTTTTAGATAGAAATAAACGTTTTTGAAAAGTTTATAAAAGCCATGTTTTTTTTTCGAATTTTTTTAATGAATACGTTTTTTTAATATTTTTAAAGGTTTATGAATTAATGTATTTTCTAAATTTATTTATAGAATTGTGTTCCAAAATACAACATTTTTACACACTTATACACATTTATGAACATTTTTACACAAATATTATTTCCACCAGGGATTCGGCATCCGTCTTACATTATGTGACTAACATTAAAATTAAAAATAATTGTTGATTATGGTTTAATTGTTGCAGCAACCAGGAGGAGTGATGTCGACGTTTGCAACAGCTGTAAGAGATCCCTTTTTCTTTAACTGGCACGCATTTATTAATGACATCTTTAACATACACAAAAATACTCTAGAACCATACGATGAAGAAGCTGTAAGACAATACGTTTTATATAATTGTAAAATAATACTCAATTTTTCTAATTTAATTTTTATTACTAAGAGACCGTCCTAAATTGATTATTACAGTTATCCTTCCCGGAAGTCGAAGTAACAAACGTTGAGTTATGTTCTTCGCATCATAAAGGAAAGTGCGGACAAAAAAAAAATTTGTTGTTCACCTACATGATGAAAAGTGACATCAACATGTCGAGAGGCGTCGATCTTTTCCCTAGAAAACCATTATTAGTTAGACTAACACATCTAAATCACGACGATTTCTACTACAGCATTAAATATGTCAATCGTTCTCCAAAAGAAATGTTGGGAACTGTAAGGATTTTCTTACTGCCAGTTACTCAACTCGACAATGGCACCATGAAGCTATCAGAGCAAAGACTCTTGAACATCGAAATGGATCGATTTGTACAGCCGCGTAAGCTCAAGTGCACTTGAATTGAAATTATAATTTCTAAGATTCTTAATTATTTAAATCCATAAGTCTGAATAATTAATTAATTATTGTAGTGAAACCTGGTGTCAATAAAATAGTGCGGAAATCAACGATGTCTTCATTGACCATTCCGTTTGAACAAGTCTACCGCGATCTGGACACTAATAGACCAAACGATAATGAACTCGACAAGCTTGAAAAATTTAGCTATTGTGGATGTGGTTGGCCTGATTACCTGCTGGTACCTAAAGGAACTGCCGACGGCTATCCTATGCTGCTGTTCGCTATGATTACTGATTATCGCGATGACCGGGTAATTTTTACACAATTAATTTATTTATTTCATACAAATACTCTGTAACTTTTCTATTTAGAAGTTTTACATAAATATTTATATTTGCAGACTTCTGTGGAAGAAAACGAACCGGAAAACCATTGCAAGACAAGTATACTATGTGGTTTGAAGTATGGTAAAAACTATCCTTACAAACGTAGTTCTGGATTCCCATTTGACCGTCCCATCCGTGCCGATAATATTGAAGATTTTGTGACACCAAACATGGCCATTAAGCCTATCACTATCTTCCACTCTGATAAAATACGGCAGGGCCAAGTTCTTTCTAAAGTTGCACCCACAGTTTTGAGAAAAAAACTTACGAGAGAATAAGAATGGAATTTTTAGTCTGATTCAAACAATATATATTTGTAATTTTGTATGTATGTAATTTTAGATTTGAAAATATAAAAAGATAATGTAGAAGAAACGAATTGTAATGTAGTCGCTATAGTCAGTATATTAAAAAAAATAATGAGTATTGTATATTCAGCTGATTTGAACACCTATTTAACAAGTTCTTTCTAAAGCTGCCCTACAGTTTTGAGCAATAACATACGAGAGAATAAGAATGGAATTGTTAGTATTTGATTAAAGCAATACTCAATGTATTATCTTATGTTATGAATTGAAAGGTATAAATCGAACTAACTTTTTTGCATATTAATTTTAAACGTTTTCAAGATTTAAAAATAGAACGTATATTGTATAATTTTATATCTTTTTACCGTATTTTTAGAGGTAAAAAAGAAACGTTCTTATTTACAATATATTAAGTTGTATTTTTCACTTTACACTTATAATTGATACAATATATTCACATATAAAAATGTTATGAATAAATTTTCATAAAACGATAAACATCTATGTACATAATTTGTTTATTTTATTCATATATAAATATTAATTTAGTTATAAAAGTTCGACGGCTTAGATTTCTTGAATAAAGTTGGGTAGTTATAATTTAAGTTTTTTCTTGAAAAAACCCATTGGAATTATCGCGAAGGTAACAAAATTTTCATTGTTTCCTCAGCAGAAGACTCTATAAAATAATACTTTAATTATTTCATTTATAAAGAATAAGTATAAGTAATTATATAATTGATCACACCCGCAGAAGTCTTTATCTTTCTTACAATAAATGGACTTCCATTAAAATTGTATCCTTTCGACTCGCACAAAGTCTCACTAAAATTAAAAATTATCACAAAACAAAGCTCCCAATTGTTACGGAGTTTTCTCGCATCAGACTTCCTTTGCTGACTCTCGTGCAAAGACTCGACATTTGGTGTACACACACAATGGATAAACAATATATAATCTTTCCTACGTAACACGCACATTTAAAAGAATAAATAATGCAGAAAGTAGTAATAAAATAAATGGAATTTTCTTTTCCCTATAACTATTTGAGAAAAATCATAAAAGGATCATTTTCCCATACTTTCAGGGTCTTCAAATAGATGCACATACGCTAGATCATTTTACAATAGGATCATTTCACTTCAACGAAAATAACGAGGAGGATAAGGTAACTAACAGGTACGGGGGAGATGTACAACGACAGCTGCGTTCAGGGAAGGACAAAGCTCTTGTAGCTGCGGACGGCACGTAGTTTCTTTTTTATGGCGCAGACGAGGTCGGAGGGTTGCAGGACAACGGAGACGTCACGACCGACGGCGTTGAGGCGTTCGCGTGCGCTCGCCTCGAACAGATTCAACGGACGATTGTTCACTTCGGTGAGGCTCCAGCTGACGGTGGTGCCGACGTCAGCAGAGGGATCCGCTGGATTCGCCACCGTAGACAAGCCCAGAGCTTGGGCCGAAGCCGATACTGCCAGTACCTCGTTTACACTGCCCACCTCGAGGCCAAAGTCCTCCGAGTCTGAGCGACGTGTCAGCGTTGTCACGCGCCCGTGCGGCAGGCGCCTGACTATCATTTCCACCTGCAAATTTATTGGGGTATATTTTAATACCTATTATGATTTTACATTATTATTATTATTTTAGTTTATATTTTAATGATTAATTGGAGTATATTGTTAAGTCTATTGTGCCTTTACATATTTTATATATAGTCTTTTATTTTGATATCGTCTCTTTTAATTGAAGATATATCTAAATTTGTCATACTAATAATGTGATCTACTTCTTCTATTCTACTTATAAACGTGTATAAGTAGAAAAAGTTTTAGTACTCTCTGTGAATGATAAACGCGATGAAATTTTTACAAATATGTACTTACACGAGGAAATGTAATATTTTTTAATATTTCTCTAACAGAAGCCATTCCATTTAATGGAACTCCTGCTATACTTAATACTAAATCTCCAATGTGCAGTACATTGTAGAGTAACGGGTGTTCCTTGTGTTTCCATCCAGCAATCCTACAAATTGAAAAACAGCACTCCGGATTAAATTGTCCCAAGGAAATGTTAAGATTGAGATAAAAAGAACAAAATGATGCTATCACTAACCAAACAGCTCCAAAACAGTCAACAAAGGCAATGCCATCTTTGCAATCCCTCTTCATTAATTTCAGTCGCACTCCAGCCGGATGACTCATTTCTTTACGCAGCTGCATCACTTGCTGTTCCCTGAGCGTAAGCTGATTCCGCGCTTGTCGACTCTGACTAGCAGTGGAGGAAATTGTCGCAGGACCGGCGTTGGTTGAAGCGATCGACGTAGCACCAGAGGAAGCTACCTCGGCGTTGTCCGAGCTTCGGTATTCGATCAACGCCGCGTACTGCTCGCTATCGTCACTTGCACTATGTGATCTGCTACTATTAAAATAAAAAACGATTGCGTTACAGTTACAAACTTTATGTTTCAACTTTTTTTTTTTTTAAATATTCAGCAGCAAACCTGCTGGGCGTTGCATTGTTATTCCTCGCGGTGTCACTTGGAGGGTACGAGGAGGAAGCGAGGAAGACACTCTCGTAACTGGAGTTGTCATTGGCAGTAGTCGCGCTGCTGCTTGGGACTCGAGGACTAGGCGGCACTGGTGGAGCTGAGCGCGTCGGCTGCCTCAGACTTGGCCTTCGCTCATCTGTGGCTATGTCGTCGAAGGTGAAAACCGTCGGTGCACTCGACGTGGACGGCGAGGCAGAACTTGCAGGTACTCGAAGATTTGTCGATGGACCCTACGAAGAAATCATTTAATTAGAATTTTACAAAGATAATTGTTTCTTAATATAGCGATTGTTAAGTAGAGAACAAAATTCTTACCGCACTCGGTGGCGGTGGAAGTGGACTCATAGGATCTCTGGTGGCGATCCTCTCTGGACCTCTGGAATACAAATTTTCCTTGGGCTTGAGTATTTTCATATCAGTGAGCTTTCTTGTGACCACCTGCACCCAGTCCAACATTGCTTGGTATGTAGGCGCTGCCAACCTGAGAATCTGGTCATCATTGAAGTTCACACAGAATTCATAGTCATTTTTGGAAGTTGCGCAAAGGGTAGGTGACAAATGTAGAGCATTGCGTAATGACTGAGACCAGATAGGAGAATGTGTTGTAGCTTGCTTTTGGTCTGTGAAACCCTCTAGACGAGGCTCAGCATCATCGTGGACACAGAACGTTACCCAGCATCGTGCTGAGTCCTTATCAGACTTTGTGTCTGTTCGACGAAGCCAGCCATTCTTGTGGATCTCCCTAAAGAGCACCTGAGCTGCAGCTGAAATTTATTACATCATAAGTTGCCCAGCTTTGGTTATTAAAACTTTAACAAATTTTAAAATAAACAACATTACTTTCACTGCTTGTTGTAGATGGCTGTGCATCAGAATTAGATCTGCCTTCTCGGGACCTGTCATCCGAGGTCCGAGCCATTTCTGTCAGCAACCTAACTGCTTGCAGCATCTTGCAGATTTAGAGGATAGCTTAGAGAGTCTTTTTCTTTTTCTTCCACTCTTCCTTTGTAAAAACTCTAAGATCATTTTATGAAAGATCTCAGTCTCTTTGGTTCAAATGGCATTTGCATCGAGAGCATTTGAAATGCAATCAATCTGAAAATAAAATTATATGTATGTTATCTTCCAGAATTTAAAAATATTAATATTTGTTCACACACAATGTGATATTATTTGTTATTTATTATTTATAAGTATTTTTATTATTTTATTAATTATTAAGTAGTTATAATATTGAAATTAATGTTAAAAAAAGAATTTTCAATAAACTTTGTAAGAGAATAAATCTTTCTTCACTGCAAAACTATATGCACTTATGAAACTTGAATAAATGTAAAACTAAGAAGTCAGCATTTATACAACAGAATGAAACCTACAGACTTCTAAGTCATTTGACGTCCAACTTGTCACAGTCTGATTAGCACACAGATAATATAACTTTCTCTTGCTCTATGGATTAATGAAAGCAGTAGCAAAATAAAAAGGAAAAATCTAGTTGACCTGATTCATTTAAAATAATATTAAAATTAATATTTAATAATATAAATTATTTATAGATACAATATTAAAAAATTGTTCTCCTTCGAATATAAATGCAATTTTCTCCTTTGCACAGATCTTTTTTTCTCATCAACGTGGATCTTTAAAATGTCAACATATGTTCCTTTTAAAAGTGTATACAAAAGTTCAATATATCTGAATGAATCATCTCAAGCATTCGCAACAATCAATTATGCAAATATCCAAGCATGGAAGTCAGCGAAACAAAAGCCTTCTAGGGTCTACTTTAAAAACAAAATAAACTCAGCTGCTTGATTACTTGTATTCATTCCTCGATGACATTTGCAAATTTTTGGTCCTTAGTAGAAAATTTGTTGCTGGCAATCTGAACAACCTCCAGTGATGATGAAACCAGCAGCCAGCAATCGGTGGTCAGGCACTGGATTTTACAGGTGTGGCGCGCATTACTCCGATGACACATAATCTGTTCGCGGCTCCTCGTTGGTGCAAAAGGGAGTAAAAAAATACAACGAACCAGGCAAGTCGAGAGCCAGAGAAGGGGTGCGAAAAAGAAAGCGCCAGCGCTCGTATTGTTTTTCTCTCCTTTTTTTTTTTATCCTCTCACGAAACGTATATTACCTCCCGCCGGAGCAGCGCGCGCCATAGAAACAGAACAGAATCCCACCTTTGCTCGTGACGCAACGGCGTTCCGGAGAGCAAAAAACAAGGCAACACAACAGTGCAGTATGCATGTGCATGTGCAGGCTGCGAGAGCCTTGATTAAAAATTATCCATATTGTAAATTGACAAATCTACCTATAAACATGCGATTATGTATATATATGTTTTCCCGTAGCCGCCATTTTTGCACTGCTCTTTTGGCGCGAACTTTCAAAATTTACTACTTTGCAGTCCCTGGGTTACTTTTTTTTTTTTTTTAATAAAATAAGAAATTTTCGAGTTTCAAATGTTTATTTATATTCTCTATAAACTTAAACATGATAGAAAATTTTGTAAATGATTTATGAAATGAATTATGGTACTTAAAAAGTAAAATTGATTATAATAACTAGAGTTGTATGATTGCATAATCAATCATAAATATTAAAAAATAAATTTTATCCATTATTAGACGTGGTTTATCTTACAAAAATCACATTACTGTGAGTTTTTTCAAGTTACTAGGATGATGCCAAAGAGACTTTATCTTCGGCGACTAAGATGTCAGATACTTTGTGAAGTTTCTTTTCAAATTTAGAAGTTGCTTTCTCAGATGTGCTATCGGGAAAGCTTACTAGATACTGTGCTACAGCCTTTTTTCTCAGCTTCTTCAATGAAATTTCGCCTTTCATTTTAACAATTTCCAGTATTGTAGTTTTCCAACTAAATTTGATCACACCATTTTCCGTACTTTCTTCCTTTGGCGTCATCTCCTGCTCTTCAGTCTGAATTTTTATTTTACTAGGAGGTTCATCGGCAGCATTTTCATCACTATCATGCTCCCTTTTCTTTGATTTCTTCTTCTTATTATTCTCACTATTTTTACCTTTATTAATATTATCAGTATCCTCTGCTTCATTATTTTCTTTGCTAATGTTAGAATTATTTTGATTCTCTTCTGTGATCACACTTTCTGGAAATAATTTTTAAATTTATTTATTTATTTTGAAATGATGGACAAAATAAATATAATATTACAATATAATAGCAGATTTAAATGTTATAATACATTCATAAATTAAATTTTTAAATAAAAACTTTTATTAACATCGTATCCCTTTATGTGGTAAATGTTTGAATCATTAATTTTTTTAAATAATAAAACTCAATATAGCAGACTTACGTGTATTATTTTCATGTGAATTATTGGAATTGTTCTCAGCCGAAGCTTCTTTAAATGCCTTCTCCATTTTATCCCACACAGTTTCAACTATAGACATATTAACTCTATTTCCAGACATACTTTTTATAAAATTTAAAAATTTTACTTTTTTCCTAGGTATGTTATCATGCTTTGATATAGAATTCAACAAATTCCTTTCAGGAACTGTCAAATGTGTAGAATTAGAAAGAACATTTTGAACTACAGATAGCCAGGTTTGTTGTTTCCTTTCTCCTTTATTTGCACTTGGCTTAGCTACATAATCCTTACCTCCGTATCTTTCGTTCTCAGTAATACACTTTGTATGCGCTATATACTCATCTCCACTGCAAAAACATAAATTATTTGAAAATCTGCTTTACATCTGCATATCTGCAATCTATTTTTATCCTTTAAAATGACTCACCGAAAATCCTTAAAACAGTCCACGCAAGTGACAAAAATAGGGTTCCTACAATGGAACTGATAATGCTTAGCGACCTTTGGCTTCTGCAGTGAGTCACCACAGTTATTGCAGGTAAAGACTACCATACTTAATCTTTTCCTTCAATCAATACTGTAAATATATTTTAAATACTTTTTCCCTCTGAAAAATTAATTCCCATTAACTCTTAATAACATGGTTAATCCACTTTTAATAATATCGATAGCAGATTTCGAACATTTATTCAAAAGTCTTTAAAAAAAAAACCTACACCTCGTAAACGGAGAAATAAATTTAAAAGGCACTTATTCAATAAAAAAATACTGAAAATAAAACCAATCAAGAATGCAATACTTAATCGACCTAAGTTCTATCGTATGTTACTCAATTATCAGTGCTTATAGGAGAATAGTGGACAATTGCTTACCAGTTGAACGTTTAGTAGAGGCGTGCGTTTATCGAAGAACCGTTCGAAACGACAAAACCGCAGGGATGTTTGAAGTAAAGATAAATATTTGACGCACTAGCGAGTTGATAAATTTTTCATGCAATTAAACAAAAGGCAACGGTCGACCATTTAAGGCGTAAACTTGCGATGCACGACGTAAACACGTGTTTTAACGCGGACTATGGACCCCGCCGAAACCATATTATGGAAAACAGCCGACCTAGACTGACTTGACATCGCTACATAACCTGATCTGATCCTTTGCTGTCAACGGATTCCCGCTCCTGCCGCCTGTATGTGCATGGCAAATGTCAATATATAGGTAGTCATTGTAAAGTTATAACGTGCATATAACCGAAAGTTAAAGTTAGTTTTAGTAAACAAACGAAGAACTGAGCATTGCCTGAATTCAAGACTTTTATTTTACAAAGTGTTTTTGATTTTACATGCACTACTGTACGATTGATAAAAAATTTAAATATTTTGGAAAATACTTATTAATGTGCATTTAAAAAAAATCTAGAATCTAAAATTTTTATTAATGAGTGAAGCTGAAAATTTGAATTAAAAATGTCTGATGATTCAAATAGCACGGAAGCCAAGATTGAAGACCACGTTGATCACAATGAGGAAGAAAATACAAGTACAAGTAAAAAAATTAAAATTTCTCATGATGATTCAGAGGTAGCAGATGCTAATGAAAATGAAAACATAAAATCAGAGATTTCTAAAGCTTTAAAAGATGCATCAGAAAATATAGATTTAACTGTTAACAGTGGAGATTCTTCAAATAATAATTCTGATTTAATTCCTAATAAGACAGATATTTCAACAAATAATTCTTTAAAAGATGCGCAGGAAAATACAGATTCAGTTGTTAATAGTGGGGATTCTTCAACAAATACTTTCGATTTAATTACTAGTAGTGCAGATACTTCAACACATAATTCCGATAGTACAAGTAACGGATGTGAAGCAGTTGAATCAGCTTCTAGTAATGATTTTAATAGTACAATTAATAAATCAGAATGTGCAGACTCTAATAATGATGTTCCAGAACAAAGTTCCAAAAATGACACTGCTGAAGATGAGCAGGCCGATTCATTTACTCAAAATGATGACCAAGAAAACAAATCCGATTCAGCTGTTATTAAGGAGGAAAGTGAATCCTCTAAATGTAGTAAAGACTTAGGTACTGACAATGAAAAAACAGCTACAATAGGAGCAGAAACGAATGACAAGGATGACGAGAGTAAATTAAAAGGTGAATCTTTATATGAACTTCTTAATAATCCAAAGGATGTAGAAGATGAAACCAATATTGTTACAAATGAAAAAGCTAAAGATTCTGCAGCTTCAAATGGCAATACTGAAAAAGTAGGTGATGCTCTTCAAAATGAAAGTCTACCTACTGAAATTCAGAAAAGCGATGAGATTGATTGTAAAGAATTATTTGATATTTTACAAGAGAAAGATAAAAAGATAAAAAAGAGAGTACTTATAATTGATGTAAGAAGTGAAGAGGAATATTGTAAATCAAGAATGAAATTTCATGACAATTTAATAAACATTCCAGCTGAGAAAATTCAATTAAAGTAGGTAGTTTTAAAGAAATAATCTTTCCTGCAATCCATATATTACATCTATTTCTCAATTTTTTTTTTAGCAAAGTACCAGGTTATTATCGGTATATCTTGTTATACGATATTGAAGCAGAGAGAAAATTCTCAAGAAGATCCCACAATGACATTATTGTTCTGGTTGACAAAAATTCTGAACTCAAAACCTTGGACAGTGACAGTAAAATAGCGATATTCAAAAACAGCCTGGAAGAATACGATGTACATATTGACTATAAAAGAATAGCCATTCTCAAAGGTGGTTTTGAAGAATGGACAAATCTGTATCCAGATTTTGTTACAAAATCCTGAACACTATTAAATACTTACTAGTTTTAAAATAACAGACACATTTTTAATACCATTAATAATTTAAAAAAAAAAAAAAATCAACAAAGTTGAACATAAATAAATACAAGTATACAACTCTTTAATAGACTGATGTGAATAAGGCTGTTGGTGTAAGGTACAAGCAAGAATTGATATTTATTTGCGCAAACCAATATTTAACTTCTTAGTTTAAAAAAAAAAACATACCGTGTTGTGATAACTTGTATTTTACATTCATAAGTCGTACTTGTCTCTTTGTAAAATAAATCAAACTTTTTTTAAAAAAAAAAAAAAAAAACTACAAATAAATTCAACTTTCTTTCTTCATCATTACCTGCTACATAAACCCAAGTAGTTTTTTGAAATTACGCGCTTTGCGACCGCTCAATGCGCATGCGCGATTATATATAGTCTCGAAAATGATGTAACTTGCATCAAATTTATGCTTCACTAATGCCTTATTGCTGCGTCTACAACCTTCCGACTTTTCTCGGCGGATCCGCAAAAACCACTAGAGCGCGTTAGTGATTTTTCAAATA
>JAWWEN010012021.1:0-16437 GCA_035582955.1 Sycophila texana | reverse complement strand
TAACGGCTAAATAAATAAAACTAGAATTCACACGCGCGCTTCGCGCGCTGATGATTATTTTAGTTCGGAGACAACAAAAATTCTTCTGCTTCACAAATATTTTGCGTTGACTAACGGCTAAATAAATAAAACTAGAATTCACACGCGCGCTTCGCGCGCTGATGATTATTTTAGTTCGGAGACAACAACAACAAAAAAGCAAACGCTTAATTGCTACTACTTTCACACTCTTCAATTTCGATAATGCGATAATTCGACTACATTCAATTCGATCATAATCGCAATGCATTTTAATATAAGGGACAAATTTTATTATAAGGGAAAGGTGCGATTCGTAACATCGCATCCGCGAGGTTAAACAATAAAAAATAAAAGAAACTAATCAATAATATTCGAACGGAACGAGCAAGCGAAAACAAGAGCTTTGTACAGAAGTATCCTTATCGACTTTTCACATGCATCGAAAGTTTATTTAAAAGGGTCAAACTTTCAAATAGAATATAAAACATTCTCGCTGCTAATTGACTTTTAAAGTCCATCGCCGGTATACACTTCGCCGTTTTTACAACATTAGCCCGGGAATTAAAAAAGTTAGGCGCCCGAGCAATCGTTATTCTACCCCGGACTTCCTTCAATTTATCAGGTTGCGTTCGGACGGAATAATTTCAGAGCCTCTTAAAAAAAAAGCGGAAAAAAGCGTAAAATAAAAAAAAATTCGTTCGCGCTTGGAATCCAACCCCCCGCGCATTAGTTTAGATAAAAGTCTACAGGTGGAACTTTGCCGGCTGTTTGCTTTTTGGAATGGAAGCTATACTTAGCGCCTGTGGAGCGTATATTAATCAGCCGCCGGAAGCTTGCATGCAAATCCCGTTTGACCGCGGTGAAAGGACCATTCACAGGTTATTGATTGGACGCGATAAGCCTTTGTCTCCGGCTTAAAATCGGCTGGCTGTTTACGCGGGCGAATCCGGCTCATCTCGGCTGGGACTCGCCTTTAACTTATTTACCCTGAGCTACTTATCTCGTCAGTGCGCCCTGTGCAGTTGTCTTAGTATGTCGAGCGGACGGGAGGTTCCCTTTCGGCTTTCGCCACTCGGATGACGCGCACACTTAATCCTATTAATTATGCACTGCGTACCGTCATCAGGACGACAGGCGAGCTCCACTCCAAATTATCCGGGGGAATAATTAATCATGCGAGGGCAATGCGCCACGTGGAAGCTCCTATATGTAAGGACGGGCCAACTGCTCCAGCAATAACGCCGGTCGAGTCTTCTTTTTATTGACTGATTGTCATCATATTTTCTTTTTTCGTCACTCTGTGCACTCGATCTTCCCTTTTTGCTTCCTCACTGAGGAAGCTTTTAATAGTAAAAAAAAAACGTTTCTCTAAAAACGTGTTAGAAGTTCGTTTTGAGAGTTTTTGGATTGTTTTATGATGTTTTTGAAAAATGTCTGTAGGAGTGTGTGTTTGTGTGTATATAGTATTCTGTAACTCATGATCTATATGGTAGATTTTGATGCGGTTTGGCTCATTTTGTTTGTTTCTTTTTCTGGGATGAGGGCTGAAAAATAGTTTTCACACCTCGGGAGTAAATACAGAATGCGTAAAATCGCATGTTTGTTATCCTCGGCTTCATCTCGGGTGTCAATTTACATGTGATTTGAGACATTCTTTAGTTAACTTTAGTAAACGTGTTTTATATTTTTATATAATTTTTACATAATGTAAGATTAAGATTACATAAGAAAGAGAAAATACATAATGTAAATGGTATAACTTTCATCGAGGTAGAGTCAGTTTTCAGATACAAAAGATCACAATATGCCAGGGAGTAAAGTTATAATATTAACGCCTTCGCCTAGTATAGCTCCGATTGAGTTGGATTAGGGAAGGAGATCAAATAGGCACTTGCGTAGAGGAGGGGTGGAATAAGCGAGGACTGCTCTTTTGTTTCTCTGAAGGTTATATGCGGCAATGCATTTTTCCAGAACAACATTTAATTTTCACCGCTGATGGCGGTCGAAGCAGCAACCCCTGTCGTCTCCGCTGCGCGCGGTAGTCGCTGAATCGAAGTTAGGGTAGGGTGAGGGTGGGGATTTAAAAAAAAAAAAAACTAGAACCGTCCGTCATTTCGCCCAGGTAACCATTTTCCCTTCCTCGGCTTTGTTTAAAAAGTCTCGAGGGAGCCATTGAAATATTGCACGTGGCACACGCGACGGATCAGCCATGTAGCCTCCTGGTGCTTTGTGTGCGTGTACCTGCCATACGCGCAACGAACATTTCGTACTAGTCTGATAAAACCCTGAAAAAATATGAGTTGTACCCCTGAGCCGCCAATAGCTTTGAAAAATGGCCAATCATCGTTCTACAAAAAAGAAGCTTTCGAACCACGCATATAAGCTATACTATGATACTGTATGTTAAAAAATGTCTTCGTGAATTTATAGTAAAATATCTTTTACTACTGTAAAAGCTAATGAAGATATACCTATTGATCGGTGTTTAGGCCAATTCATTTTCAAATAATTATTTGATATTTGTTATTAGTTCTGCACCGGAAAAAACATTAATAACGTTATATGATCAATTGATTAATTATGAAGGCTGCGCAGTGTATGAATTATATTCTTGAAATGAGGTGTTAATAACGAAAGATTATATGTCAATTGAAATTAATTCGCGTCACCTATATTAATGTATGTTGATATATATTAAACTTTGCAATTTCAGAGTATTACTGTATCCTTCATTAAAATTAATATTGGATATTTAGAAGTATTTTGATGTCTGATTTTAGAGACCTACTCGAATAAAATAGTATTTATTGAAAACTCGAAAATCCGCCGTCCTTCATATTTATATTTTTCAAAAGCTTTTTCGCATTTTTTGAACTTTTGAGCTGTGTTGAAGAAGCTCGTTTTATTAAAAATAGTACTCGACATCGAATTTATTAGTGCTAAACTGAAATTACGAAAGTAAAATATTTTCACTCTGTATATGCAAAAATAAACTTTTTCTATCAATAATAATCGATGCAACACTGTGATATAATACTACTTAAGCTGAAATCCTTGTATCATGAATTAGATTTGATCACATGCGCAGGTGATTCTCGCACGAGTCGTGTTTGTCCTCCGAGCACAGCGAGTAAATAATGTCACATACGCCCTTTTACCCTTTTTCTGTTCTCTTTTCAACTTATACACATTCTATTCCACGCTCCAAATGAACAATACCAGTTTATTAAAAATCTGAAAAGAAAAAGCAATGAGAATAAAAAAATCACCCCGCAGATATTTTCTAATTTTAACGCTTCCTCTTTAATTAAAGGAGCAAAGACCAGGGCATATCATTAACTCACAAGTGGACGCAGCGTAGAGACAAAAGAAAGTTTTGTACCGCCAGGCCACGGAAAAAGTCGGCGCACGGAAAAAAAGCTGCAGCTCCCAGCTCTCTCGCTCGGGCAAAGTGGTCCGGCGTTTACATATTTTACGGGGGAAACTTGCCAGTCACTCTTAATTCGCCGGCGGATTCCTTACGCAGCAGTTCTGCCCCCGTTATCATGTGGCCCGCGCGCCAAGGCTTCTTTGCTAGTTCCGCTGAAAAAAGAGCGGGCGCCACTCCCTGTTGCCGCTGATAACGCGGGGTTAATTCAGCGTCGGCAGCCAACTTATATTAACGACGCCTGAATGCGTGCCCTTTTTAATGCGCCTGCGCTGCTCATTTTTTTTTTTTTGTTCGCTCCCTCCGTGCGGTATATATAGTGCACGCGCGCGATTATTATAATATGCTGACGCGCGAGATCGCCGCGTGACGATAGCAGGGGCCTGAAATTTTCGCGAAACACGAGAGAGTACGATTTCTCGTGATTTGCGAAGATTGCCTTTGGGGGGCCATCTCTCCGCTCTCGGTGCACGACAAAGCGCTATTTATTTAATTAGAGAATCCCGTAATGAAGCGCCCAGGGCAAACCCGCCAAGCTGGAAGTTACGGGCCGGGGCTGCAATCAATTTTCCGCAGTCTCTCTTTCGCGGCGGCGCCTCGCTCTTTCATGCGTGCGTTGTTTAGCCTTTTTATCTCGCGCTTAATCTTAAATGAGAAATCAAGGGTTTATGTAAACTAGACGAGGGGGTGAAATGAATGGGACGGTGTACGTGAGTCCCCCTTTTTCTCTTTTTTTCCCCTTTTTTTTTTCTTTAACCTAGTCTCCGGTTTTAATACTATCGAGATCTATTTCTGCCGAGGGGTAGGTTTCGTTCGGCGCGAGGCTCGAATTTATCAAAAGTCGGGAGATTCTCGCGGGTATATGCAAAGGAAGTGAGTCAGTCAAGTGAAAAAGCGTTGGGGCGAAGGAATGATCTTATCAGCTGCGTATCATAATTCTGTCATTTTTCATTTTATATTAACTTCGATTAATTATACATCAAAGAAGCTGTTGGGAATTTATATTTTAAATTCTCTCATCTATCTCTTTCATTAATATAACCTTCTCTATAATTAATAATTTTTCTATTTCATTGGAATGTACATGTTAGCAGAAAAATAAGTTTGCAATTAAATTTAAAGCGCTACAAATTTGAAATTAAATTTATGTTAACAATTCCGACGTAAATGAAATATTGTAGATTCACAGCGAAACTCGGGAAGTGCATTAACGCGCGCTTAAAAATTGACCGAGTCAGTAATACAAAAGGTATTCAAACTATTTAATCCGTCGGCTACATAATGCTTGATTAAATCAAATATCGATTAGCTTCCAGAATGTACGCCGAGGTGATTGCCTCGTTCCAGAAATTTCACGTGTTCACAGCGTTATTATCCGCACGACGACATTGGATAAAATCGCGCCTCTTGTTCCGATGCACAGCGGCGATATCTCCCGGCCCTCGGAGCGGCCTTCGCCGATAGCACTAAAGAAAAATCTACCCGATAAGTCCGGCGAGCAAACAACGGAGCGAATACATACTGCGAAAACACCTGTAAAAAAGAGTTACGACGTCGACGAAGTCGGTAGATGTATGCAGGCCTCGCGGGATCTAAATTCGCGGGAATAAGTCGTCGAACGGAGGCGCAGAGGCGGCAAGGCTAACCCCTGGCGCGATCAAGATGTGGGTTGCGATAGTCGCTCGGCGCGCGAGGCGTCGAAATAAAGCCTCCGGACGAGAGTGACGTGGCCGCCCGAAACATCGCCAGAAACGAGTTGCCCCCGGAGAAAGGCTGAGGTGGCGCTAAAAAGAAGCCGAGGGATGTAAGCGAAGGTGCAAAAGCGCGATGCAAAAAAGAAGGGTACGTGCTGCGACTGCAACGGGTGATCGAGCCGTGCAGGAGGTGCGCGCGTGCGCGCGGCGGCACCTTTGCCCAGTTCCTTTCTCGCGTGGGGGTTCTCCCCCCTCAGCCTTTTTTTTTTTTTAACCTCGGCTCCGCCGACGCCTGACGTCTCCTTCGCGCGCTGCCCTCCCTCCTCCGCTTTATTTACCCGCCACTCGCGCGCGCCGAGTTCGCTCTCGCCTACTTCCTTCTTCCCTCCTACCTGCCCTCGCATTTGTCTTTCGCTCTATCTTTTAGTCGAGCGCCCTTACAAATAGCCGTCATAATTTCCAACGATGTTTTTTAAGCAACTTTCTCGGATGGCGCGATAAAAGGGGCGGCCGAGAGAAAATAGGGAAGGCGGCGTAAGCAGCGGGAAAGAGAGAGAGAGAGAGAGAGAGAGAGAGAGAGAGAGAGAGAGAGAGAGAGAGAGAGGGAGAGAGAGAGAGAGAGAGCGAAGAGAAGAAGTCGCTTTGTGATTCCGGACGCGTGTACTACTTTCGCAATGACAATTATTCAAAGGGAGGAGGAGGAAACAGAAGTAGAGAAACTAGCTTCGGTGGTCTTTGCAGCGGGCGGCTCCTTTGAGAAAGGGCGTTTATGAAAAATAGAACGACGTTACTTTTTACTCGGCGCTCTCTTTCCCCACCAGAAGCAATCCGATGGTATTACATCGCCGCTAAAGTTTCTTATTGGATTAGTGAGTTCGTGCCTGAAGGAGGCAAGGGCGATTCGATCAGCGCGCGCAAACACGCGCATTATTAAATTATCCCGGGAGAAAAGGAAGCGGAGCTGAGAAGAGAGAGAGAGAGAGAGAGAGAGAGAGAATAGGGCACCTAAATCGCGAGAGAAAATTATCGGCGCCGACGTCGTCGGGGAAACTTTTGTTTTAAATATTCTCCGGAGCGCCCGTTAACTGGGTTTTCCCGCGGAGGCCTGGCTCGCTAATCCAATATAAAAGCCTCCGGACTTTTAGCTCTGCTTTTAGCATCGAGTTTTTATACGCGCAGTGTCCTCTCTTCCTACCTGTGACTTTACGACGCGGCTGACAGTAAACGAGCGGCCGCTCGAGGTACTTGAGTCCGCAGCCTGACCTTCGATTTCCTCGCCGAATGGTTAGCACTAACCGGAAGAAGTACAGAGCCGCTGGGATGTATATACTGCTGGTCGGGGAGACCACCCCCTCGCGTCTTGTTTTCGTAATTCCGAGCCCGGATCCCAGGGCGTTAGCCTTTACGATGTCGCGGGGGCCGAGCTTCGGCCCGTGGCAGCTGTCGGGGATATCAGAAAAAAGCCGCGGAAGAGCCGCCCGGACGCGGGAAATCCGAGGGTAAAACTTTAGGATCCAGGGGGGTACTGCCGAGCAACTCTTTTCGCACTGATGCAGAGGGATTCCCGCGACGGGGGACGGGAGGCTTCATTTGTCCTCGGGGCGGCGATGGCGCGTTGAAGCGACTTTTCCCGGGGCAAGTGCTACTCGCATGCAGTGACGGGAAAAACTTGGTGAAAATAATTTCATTCGCCACTTGCTACGCTGCGTCTCTTCTGCTGCGGAAAAATTCCGAACGGCGGCTCGAAGGCCGATCTCGGTGCTTCGGAAAGCAAAAATGAACTCCCATAATTCGCTTTACAAGATTGAAACTTTCTTCTTGCTGTCGCTTTTCTCTCTGTTTTTCTTATGCAATTTAAAAAGAAAAAAAAAGAAAGAAGAAAGTGTAATGACTTGGTATATCGACGGCGTGAAATTCGTTTGATATGCACAACGTCAATTGTAAGGGAAGTAGTTCACTTGGCTTGAATTTTATTAAATCAGCATACTTACCTCGAGAGCAAGGCAAGTAGGTATACGCGTTCTTTACTTTACAGAGTTACTAACACTGCATATTACACGTAAGCTCGCTGGGCTGCACTTCATCAGTATAGTCAACTTCGAGTGTAGTACGGAAAGTTTAGAACACTTGGGGTGAAAAAAAGGAAATTTTTTTCATTAAGACTCAGACGTTCTCAAAATAACTATTTACTTAATTTTGCGGGAAAAAAAAAGAGGGAGAAATTCTATCTCCTAAGGCTGATAAAATAAGAGGAATATACGCGGAACTATTTGAAATTCAATCTAAAACTTTGCGAGCTTTAGACACTCCTATTTACTTAAAATAATTCTGTGAAGGTAATCAATGATGGGGCAAACTTTCACGACTTTCACAACAACTGAGCCCTCGAGATTTCGATAGCAATTTACTTCTTTATTTTGTCGGGGCGAGCGGCTTGTCAAGAGAAGGAATAATTCTTTGATCAACGGGGGATTAAGGAAAATGTAACTTCGTCGTTCGCGAAATTTATGGCTGGTCAACTTTAAGCCGGACTCCGGGTGTATTTCGCTTAAAAGCACGTTTTTCCTTAAATCGAGCAGTGTATCAGGATTACGTACGTTTGGAGCGGGACCCACACGTTCAAACACTCGATGCGGCGCCGAGCCGTCGCTTGTTGCAGTCTTACTTCCTGTTGAAATCGGCAACAGGGACAAAACAAGAGTATATTCAGAAATTATCTGATAAATACCCTATTTTAGAAAAGAAAAAATTTTTGCGAATTCTTGTTCGATATTTCGATGGACGGATATAGTGGAATTTTTTGGACAAGACTCTAATTATATTACGTCAGTTGTTCATATATTACACCCGAGGGAAAGCCGAGGACAGGCTGGGAAAAAAGCAAATTTGTTTTAACGCAATAATAGCCAATCTCGATGACGTCACAGTAAAGCGATTATGCATTCAAATTCTCCTAAACGAAGTTTCATAAGTTCACTAAGTCCTCTTGGCTTAGACTTTTCACCGCTGGAAATTATTCAGCATGGTGCTAACCTATAGAATGTACTTTATGTTTTTTTTTCTTTAATTCGCTGCTCTCTAGACTTTTACTAACCTATTTTTCTTTAATAAACTTTTTTAAATCAATTTGCATGAATTTAAGTAACATTTAACTTTGTAAAAATTATTCTTCAATACGGTAACTTGTTGATTTTAGTTTGATTATCAAAGTAATAACTTTCTTAATTATCTGGCATTTATGAGTATAGTTCATTATCTTTATAATAAAATTAAAATGTACTTTTGAATAAACAATGCTGTCATCGTGTGTAATAAAATGAATATAATATTTTAAATGAAAATGTATTAAAAACAGCATTAATACTTCAGTGGGTTCTTTTCCAACTATAGAAATAAAATGACCATGACTCAACCATGACTCATTGTGAATTTAATAAACTAGAACTTAAAATTCTCTTGGAAAAAATAGTGTGTGCGAATACTACATTCACTGACCAGCGAAGAATTGCAAAACTTTGTTGCTGCAATAAGTACAAAATTCCAAAAGCTGTGCAACTAAATCTGACTTTCAAGTCAAGCTCGAATTGTCGTTTACTTTTATTATGAAAGTTAAAAAATTATTATGAAAGTTAAAGTTTGTTCGAATATATGAGCGATGTTCAGTTTTCATAACTGCAGCGAGGAATGTTTTGCCTTCGAAGCTGCCGGATGGGTGGCACTAACGTCGAGATGTACGCAGGTGGGAGTAATAAGATTAAAATTTTTTTTTCAAGCTGGGTTGCAATCTAACTGTGCCGGGCACATTTGCTTCCGCATAGTTTCACGATAAACTTCTCGGATAAATCTGGAAATAGACCAGAGTTGTAATGGGAAATAGTTGAATTTACTACTAATTGCATTGCTAATTAGTAAACCGAGATTGTGCTAACTGGTATGTGAAGTTTAATTATTTCCAGGATTTCCACGACAGGAATTGACACATTTGAAAAGTTTATTAGAGATCGTGATGTGCGGCACTTTCTCACGTAGTCTTGGAAAACGTTGACAAGATTTTAGCTTAATCCTCATGCGCATCATTCTAAATTTGTTGTTACCAAATGTTCCTATTTCCTACATAATTCCAGCTAGACAGTAAGATTAATAGCATAAGTAGTTTAATTGCATATTTAATGCAACTACGAAAGTAATTAACATAATTATCTTAAAAGAGTCACTGGGAAGTTCTTAAGGAACTCTAAGATAGCAAAGTAAAAACAAGTTAAGAAAAAAAATAAATAAAGGAAAGGGGGAGAGAAAGAGAAAGATAGAAATTCGATTGTCGATCAAGTTACTACAAATGTTTCCATTACTTATACAATTCCAAACACTTCGATAATTGGGTGCAACTAGAAATTTAAGGAGATATTCCAAAAAACATTGCGTATACTTAAAAACTGGACGAATTCAGAAAAATCGTACTTTTGAATTTCAATTTTTAAATAAAAATCTTGTAAGAGAGTACATTGTAACGAAACGTTTAATTAACCGTTTTATGATACCTGGACGGGAGACTTGGGGACTTATGACGGTGTGAGAGACTCGGAGGGTATCTATGGTAAACCGCAACGCTTTAATCCGATCCTCAGTGCGGCAAGCCGCACGGTAAATTCACTTTCGACGCGTGCCCCTAAGTGAGCCCGAAGCTAATGGCGCGAAGGAATCTTTATAAGGCAGAGACTTTAAGATACCCTCCAGAAAACATATACTTAATTTCTTCTATAGTTATTTGTTTCTGGCAGAGAGATTAAGGCTATTACTTCAATCTTATACTATTAGGCGAAACATCACTCTAAACAGACAAATGTCAGTCTAAACTTTCACGAAAGTTTTTCCTGTACATCTATGTACCTACTATATCATACAGCATATACACTGGTGGAAAAGTTCATCAGTTCTTTGCGACTTTTTCGTCTATTTTATCGGAACTGCATACAAACATAAAAGTTCCCACTGAAGAAAAATTACCGAATTTAAAAAATGATATTTTATTTTAATTTATAATCTGCTTTATTTAATTATAAATAATTTTAATTAATTTTTTTATTCATTATCATCGACAGCAGATCACATAGCTAATTTGTCATTCTGTCACATTTTATCTATTTTGCACCAGAATATCTTCAGCAGAAAAACCTTAACTCTCAATCGACAGCTTCTACAATCTCAGCTGAAACATTGATTTTAATAAAAGCTCAAATCAAACACGAAGCAATGCAATTCTAACTCGAGCAATAATTCATATGTCCTTGTGAAATATTCCGTGAAATATCGAGATCATTAATAAGTATAAAATGTAATAATAGAAAATAGGACTCTAATTACCGCATTAATTCTACGCCGGTGGATTCGAATACGTTATAAATAAGGTTAAAGTTAAGAGCGGTAGAGGCGCGCGAATAAGTGAAAAGCCCGAATCTAATCCCGCAATTCCCGACGGACGAGGGTGCCATCCTCCTTTCCCAACGTTAGTTTCCGCAGTCTTATAAATCTCGGATATCTCTGCTTGGTGCTTTCAGCTGGAGGCTGCGCGACGATCGCCGAGAGGAAGGAGGAGGAGGAGGAGGAGAAGCAGCGGCGACAGCGTCGGCGCCAGGACCATGCTCGAAGCGCAAGAAGTGCGATAATGTGGACGACTCGGCCGCGCGGCAGACGCAAGCGCAACTGGACCTGCACCGGTCTCGGGCTCTCTGTGCTCTGGGCGGCGCTCGCCCTGCTGGGCGGCCGATGCGAGGGGGCGAGGAGTCCGCCCGCGGCTCAGTGTCCGCCCGCCGACTCGATGCCGGGCTGCCCTTGTTACAACTTCGCCGACGGCCTCTTCCTCGAGTGCACTGGCTCCAACGAAGAGTCACTCAAGAACGCACTCGTTCGCGTGCTCCACCAGGCCAAGCCGAACGGTGAGTGCAAGGGCTAATTAGGGACGTAACTCCGACGACGAACATTCAGCCGCTGCGTTTGCTATTCTTTTCTGTGAAAAACTTTTTTCCATCTTCTTTTGGAAAAAAACAACGATGCTGGCTTGATAAATGCTTGTTTTGTAGGCTTTTATTGGTATCGAGTTTTAAATTTGCGTAAAGAGGATAACTTTTTAGGAAAAAAAGCAATAATAATAATAAAATGCAACGACATCTGCCCTGCGGCACTGTGCCTTTATATATAGTTTGGTTTTTTTTTCTTTTACTACTTTTCTTTATTCTCCGTTCGAGCGGCGATTAAAAGTTTAGCAATAGTAAATATTTAATTTAATTTGTAAGGTAACGAAGCGCAAAACTTATTCTCGTTATCAGTGATACTGCCGCTACTTTGTTTCAGATTAAATATTGACAAGGGGTAGAGTGTAGGAAATAGCAAACTTTTTCTCTTTCGATACAAATAGCATTTGTGCGGTGAAAGTGTAATATTAGTAGTGCTGTATAAGTAATGATAAAAAAAGCTCACTCGCTTCATGAAATATTCATTTTGATTATTCAAATAATCTTTTTTTGTTAGAAGTATTATCACAGTTTTGCTATGCATGCGGGATACTTTTTTCATGCTGTGCCCACGTCTCCAAGATTGGAACGGAAGCTTGAATATATTTTCTTTTTTGTGAAAGTTTCTCTTTTTATACTATTTAAGCAGGTGACAACTTCCAGGATGCATTTTGCGATTCTTTTTTAAATTTCGAAATAATTTTTTACGTTTAAAAGGAGCTGAAAACGACTTTTAAAAATATTAATATTTTTTACTGCAACTATATTATCGTCGGTCTGGAGCAAGAAGGTGCCACCTCGGAATTCGAGTTGGGAATGGTGCCATCTCGGAGTCCGAGTTCGGAAAGGTGCCATCTCGAAGTCCGAGTTCGGAAAGGTGCCATCTCGGAGCCCGAGTTGGGAAAGGTGCCATCACCAATAATAATTTTTGCAGTCGAGGCTCTCTATTCTAATCAATTTTATTCGATTACTCATAAATACTCGAATAAATTTGATTAGATTAGGGAGCCTCGATTGCCAAAATTGTTATTTAAGATTTTGTAAATATCAGGGGTGGTCCTGCTAACAAAAATCAGCCGTTTCAACCCCTTTGCACGGTTTCCGAGCGATCATTTTTTATCAGAAAGTTGTCTTTTTTATGCGTAATCGAATAAAATTGATTAGAATAGGGAGCTTCGACTGCAAAAATAGTTATTATAGATTTTGTAAATATCGAGGGTGATCCTGCTAACGAAAATCAGCCGTTTTAAATTTACATTAGATTGTTTAAATTATTTTTAAGACGAAGTAAATCTCCTCATAACGTCAAAATCTTTCCTCGGGCTTAACCATTTTCATCGAGCATTTTATTCTAGTTACACTTTTTTATTGACCTTTGTATATTGCACATACTATAAATAATGATCAATTTTTTAAATTTAAAATAGTCGATTTTCTAATTAATTTTACTTAGAACATTTATTCCGTGTATACTAGAGATAAGAAAAAATATATCCGAACAATTTGACTGTTTCAGATGCTGTGATACAGTCGTTGAGTATATACGAGCTCGATCGCAAAGTAGAAGAACTGCGGGGCAGCGTTTTCCAAGCTGGCGCGCTCATTCGTCACCTGCAAATCTCACAATCGGGCATCCGTGAGATCACGGAGGAGGCTTTCCAGAAGATTAGTCGCAGCCTCGAATCCCTTGGTATTGTCTCCGCAAAGCTGACCAATGTACCGCAAAAGGCGTTCGCGACCCTCAGCCGATTGAACCAGCTGGATCTGGAGTCGAATCTCATTCGTGAACTTCCCAGTTTTGGCTTTTACGGCCTTTCCCTTATGAGACTTAATCTGAAAGGGAATCAGATTAGCAAAATCTCGGAGTACGCCTTCGCCGGATTAGAGGAAAGCCTGGGTGACCTTGACCTCGCTGAAAATAAGATACGAATGTTCCCGATGACGGCTCTCCGCCGCCTCGACAGGTTGACCTCGCTAAGGCTCTCCTGGAATGAGATCTCGCAGCTGCCCGAGGACGGCTACTCGCGCCTAGACAGTCTGAATTTTCTAGATTTAAGTAGTAATAATTTTCTAGTTATACCGCTGAACTGTTTTCGGTGTTGTCCGTCCTTGCGCACGCTGACGCTCTATTATAACGCCGTCGAGAGCGTCGACAAAGATGCGTTCATATCGCTCATCGATCTCGAGTCGATCGATCTAAGTCACAATAAAATCGTCTTCCTGGACGTAGCCACCTTCCGTGCCAATCAAAAGCTGAAGTCCATTGACCTCAGCCACAACCACATACATTACATCAAGGGCGTGTTCTCGCGGCTGCCCGAGCTTAAGGAGCTCCTGCTTACTGAGAACAATATATTGGAATTGCCGGCCGATGCTTTCTCGGGTAGTACCAGCCTTTCGGTAATTTATCTACAGCAGAACGCTATTAGGAGGATCGACTCGAGAGGCTTAGCGAGCCTCGAGCAGCTCAGCCAGCTCCATCTAAGTAACAACTACATCGAACGTGTGCCCCGCGATTTCTTTGAACACTGCGAAAATCTTTCTACGTTGTCGCTCGACGGCAATAGGATTCGCGAACTGGAGGCCGGCACCTTTATTAAAGTGAAGCAGTTGCGCGAACTGCGATTGCAGGACAACCAAATCACGGAAGTTAAAAGAGGCGTTTTTGCGCCTCTACCATCGCTGTTGGAATTACATCTGCAAAACAATGCTATCACTGATATGGAAACTGGAGCTCTCAGGTCATTGCATAATCTCCAGCACGTAAACCTTCAGGGTAACCTGCTGGCGGTCCTGGGGGATGTGTTCCAGGTATCGAGCGAGCCTGGTACTTCTGGCAGCTCTCTTATTTCCATTCAACTCGATAATAATGGATTGGGAGTATTGCACAACGACTCACTGAGAGGTCAGGCCAGTGTACGGATCATGTGGCTAGGTCACAATCGATTAACTAGGTTACAGGCACCACTCTTTCGAGATCTTCTGCTAGTAGAACGACTCTACCTCACTAATAACTCGATAACACGCATAGAAGATACGGCCTTCCAACCCATGCAAACCCTTAAATTTCTTGATCTCAGCATCAATAAGCTCAGTCACGTTACTGTTAAAACTTTCTCTGAATTGCATGAGCTTGAAGAGCTCTACCTATCAGATAATGGCTTGCGAAAACTGGACCCTTATGCTCTTACTGCCCTTAAAAGATTGAGGATTCTGGATTTGTCGAACAATAGGTTGACAGTATTGCATGATACCATGTTTCAAGAGGGATTGCCGATTAGGAATTTGAATTTACGCAATTGTTCGATTAACTCTATTGAAAGAGGTACCTTTCGAGGATTAAATAACCTTTACGAATTGAATCTTGAACTAAATAGATTATCAGCCAACGCCTTGGATAGGCTGGACATACCAGGGCTACGAGCACTGCGGATATCACACAATAATCTGAGTCTCATCAGCAGTGAATCCCTTGATGGTCTGCCATCGCTTCAACAGCTGAGCATTGAATCAGCTCAGATCAGTAGGATACCATCAGATTTATTCGCGCATAATAAAAACCTCGGAAAGATTTTTTTAAGCAATAACTTACTTAGAGCCTTGCCATCTCTTCTGTTTCTTGGACTAGAATCGTTGAAGGAAGTAAAGCTAGATGGAAATCGATTTCAGGATGTGCCATACGACGTTTTCATTAATGCCTCATCAATCGAATATCTGTCACTGTCGCGCAACGCCATACTGCACGTTGACATGTCGAGACTGCATGGGCTATCGAATCTTCGGGAATTGGATATGCGCGACAACCGCATAATGTCTCTGTCAAGCTTCGCGAGCATCACCCTCGGTAAATTAATATCCATCGATCTCAGTCACAATCACTTAACGGCCTTACCGGCTAATTTCTTCGTTCATTCGGGTTCGCTGCGAAAGATTGAGCTCGCCTGTAACAAGCTGCATCAAATTCCGGCATTAGCTTTGTCTGCCCAGAATGTTCCTAGCTTGGGATGGCTTAACATTACGGGTAATCCGCTAGTGCGCATTCACGAAATCAGTTCTGAGGCCAAGTACCCATCGTTGCAGGAGATCCACATTAGCTACACGAATTTGACAATAGTTACCAGTCAGGATTTCGAAGCGTTTCCCGAACTGTTGCATTTATTCATGAGCAACAACGCGATATCGCGAGTGTCCCCTGGAGCTTTTTTGAACCTGCCGAAATTGCTAACCTTGGATCTCAGCATAAACGAATTAGAGTTTCTTCCGCAGGAACGATTAAGGGGTCTGGAACACTTAAAACTTTTGAATCTGACGCACAATCGCTTGAAGGACTTGGAGGACTTTCCCACGGACCTGAAAGCCCTGCAAATACTTGATCTTTCGTACAATCAGATTGGCGAAATAGGTAAAACTGTCTTCCAGCATCTAGGCAGCCTTGTGGAGCTCCATCTGCTGGGCAATTGGATCTCATCTGTAGCTGCGGACGCCTTCAGGCCCCTTAAAAAATTGCGCGTCCTTGACCTCAGTAGGAATTCCCTTCAGAATCTACCGCTTAATGCGTTTAGGCCTCTAGAAACGCAGATTCGTAGTCTTCGAGCTGAAGGTACCCAACATTTCTCGTTAATTAAAACATTTCAATTGTCATGAATTTAATCTTACTTAATCCTTTGTGCAGAAAATCCTTTGCATTGTGACTGCGATTCCCAGGAACTATGGGAATGGTTGAGGGACCATCAGAAGCTTGTAGGTGGAGGCAGCTTAACTCGAGGGCGTATCTCGAGTGGCGTTGGTATCGGTGTCTCTAGCGGGATTGCAACGGCTAACGAAGTGGTGAGCGGACTGCTGCGCTGCGAGCAGCCGCCCGAACTGCGCGGACTTGTTTTCTTAGATCTCGATCCACGCACTTTTTGTTCGACACCACTAATAATCAAGCTCGCTATCCAGGACATACAGCCGTTCTCCGTCCTCGTCTCTTGGCAGAGCAGAAATCACTCGAACTTAGAGGGTTTCAAAGTTGGCTTTTATGCCATGGACAACGACGACGAGGTAAATGTAAATTGCTTTTAATGAAAATTACGTTTCGTTTAATACGTACTTAGTACAGTTAGGTATTTGATAATAATTCGATAAATGTTCGTTGTTAAGAGAATATTCCAATATCATGGTTTTGAAAGTAGGCAAGAATTTTAAGTAATTTGTATATTTTCGTCTACAACAATTAAGGGAGTTCACCAGGTACAAGAATTACTGAACAGAAAAATTTCAAAATTTTTGTACAGCCAGATTATGA
>JAWWEN010011981.1:0-23381 GCA_035582955.1 Sycophila texana | reverse complement strand
CCCCCCCCCCCCCCCCCCTGGCATCGTTTGATCTCGTTCGCTCGGTTGTACCGCATATATAACACGCTCCGCGAAGAGCAAGCTAGCAGCGAGGAAAAACTTACACTTGATGAGGACGACTCCGTTGTGCAGATCTTCCATCCTGCCTCGGCCGAGGGCCGCCAGCTCAACTCCGGAGCGGGCCGTCGTCCTCTCGGCTTAATCTCAACCGACACGGGGCTCCGATCCCCTCCTTTGCGCACTCCACCACCTCGAAAACACCGCCCGAGAAACTCGGCCGAGTATATCTACGTCCTTACGCTCGCGCGATATAAACAACGAGGAGAGCGCGCGGCTCTCTCGGTCTCCCTTTGCCTCTCGCGAGGGCACCACCCACGCGATGCACCTCGCGCGCCCGCGAGAGAGAGAGCGCGAGCTCCTCCAGCGGCGAGAGCCAGATGCACACCACGGGCGAGCGGCTTTTACGACACTACTTCTTTCACACTCACATACACTTGGACCGGGCGCGTTATTATTGTCAGGGGGGGAGGGCGGCGGTGGGCCAACGGCCGGCACTAGGCGCTCGCATAATTAATTTCGCGCGGCGGCATGACGGGCGGCGCGTCGGGCTGTGGCGCAGGGACGTGCGCTCGGATACTCTCCCCGCTTAGTACTGAGCGGCCGAGCCGGATCGCCCGCGAGAGGTTTCTGGCCGTGGGCCCTCGCCAGCCGCAGTCAGGCCGCCTGGCTTGCAGTCGTCCGTCTCGCTCGCTCTGCCCCTTCTACGCTCAACCGCCTGGGCTCTGAAAGAGGAGGAGGCGAGCGAGCGCCGCCGTGTGTATATACCTCGAGTTGTATATAGCCGAGAGCGGCTCTACTTCGATCATTTCGATTTCGTTTTCGAGCGCGTCATTGCCCGGACCGAGATTCGCCGGCGATAAGAGTATGCGATATACGCGCGGAGTTCTTTTATTTTTGACAGTTTCTATTGGAATTCGGGACGGCGGTTTGGTCCTGAAGAAGAGTCTGTTGTGCGCGAATGGTGCAGCATTGTGGAGATTTTTTTTTTTATGAATTATGTAGGCGAGAAGGTAGGAAAAAATAATTCCTTTTGGACAATGAGAAATGCATTAATTAACGTCTGGGAATGAAATGATAAGTATAAATAGGATGTCCGTGAAGTTCTTGGAACGGTGGAGATCGAAACGTGATATTATTGTTGGTATCGTAATTGGAATTTTTATTAGCAATTGGATTTGTGGGAACGGCGTTTATCTTTTTATAAGGCTCGGATTATAGCAGTAGGAGCAACGGCAACATTGCGTTTTGTGGTTTTCGAAGCTGCGCAACCAGCTGAGGACTTTTTCCTTCGACATGCTTGAAAAACTATGTAAGATACCATACCAACTCGGTAACAACTTGTGAATTCTCAACTTCGAATTACGCCACGAGACAATCAACAAACGAATCCCTTGGAACAACACCTTAAGAAGCTAAACTATTTTTATGCGATGCACCTAAGTGAACAAGGCACCTCAGTGCTCAGTCGTATAATGTAAACTTCCTTCGAACCGATTAAAAAATAGAAACAACAAACGATACCCATCCGCGAAAACTGTCAGAGCTCCCTCTCTAACACATTAGAAACAATAAATTCTGGATAAAAAAGTCTCCGAAAATCTCGCTCCCATTTCCCGATCTTCATAAAAAAAAAAGTGAAACATCCAAGCTCAATTCGTTGTCAAATAAACAAAAGCGAGCAAGCCGCTGGAGCGGGTCATTAAAAAAAAAAAAAAAAAAAAAAAAAAAAAAAAAATCCGGCAGTTCCGGGCGACTCTCTTCCCATGGGCCGTCGGGCCGTCAAGTGTATAGAACGAGGCGCGAGCGATCGCGTAGCCTCGGCGAGCAGCCGGCGCACAACTGCGCTCGGTCCCAGTGGTGCTCCGCTCAGGCCGTCACGCGCCGCTGATGTAGGGCCAACGCCGCAGCCTGCTTCGCCACGGAATAGTACGGAATATAGACGCAGGAGAGCGCACGAAGGGGAGAAAACGCCGGAGGAAAAAAGAGGAGCCGAGGAATGCGAGTCTTTTCCAGGGATGGCAATGGAAATTTTAGGCGAATTTTAGCGCTCGTTGCGCTGGACTAATTGGCCGAGTATAGTATAGTACTCACTCGCCTCGTGAAACAGCCAGGAATGCGCTCGAGATTTGAAGGCCACGTTGCGCGAATTCCTGGATGTATTTTCATAATTGCACCGAGATAAAGCACAAATACAAGAAGAAGGTTTAAGTAGATCAGACTTCCAAGATGTGGCTTAAGGATTCGAAGTTAAACTGCGCCTGTTTACTCGCGACTCCACCTGGAATCATCGCGTATTTGCGCACGGCACGTTAAAGATTAGCGAGCGAAATCGAGACGCGTTTATCTTACGTACCTCGCGCGAAAAATCAACACCGGGCTCGCGAAGGTATCGTAACACACCGCAAACTCATCGCAGCAGGCGAACACCAAAAGACGAATCTTATCTTTGATCGTTTACTTCCCCGTAGTCCGAACCACTCTTGGCAACCTTCGCCGGAAGGAGCTCCGCAATTTTCGCCTCTGCCCAAGGTTCGCTCCTGCAGAGCTGGAGAAAGTACGGAAAAAAGGGACATCGGGGAGTGAGAAAAAGCCTCGGGAGCCGGGGAAAAAGGAACGGAGTAAGTGCGATTGCTCGCCGGGAGAGAGAAGCGAAGCCGAGAGCACGGCACGTCGAGGCGAGAGAGGAGAATGCGCGGGGAGAAAGAGAGAGAGAGAGAAAGAAAGAGAAGAGAAGAGGAAGAGGAGTGAGAGGGGGAGAGAGGAGCGCATGGGCAGGGCCGGATGAAACGGATGCAGCACGGTACGAGTGGTGTCGACTGAAATTTTAATGCACCCGGGTGTCGCACTCGAGCGCGCGCGCGAGTATGCTCTCAGGAATTTTCGAACGATGCGGGACTTTAAACATTGAGTGTGTGAGTGGCTATACATTGATTTTTCAGATGCCGACGAATTGGTCGCTACTTTTCTTCGCATTTTGCTCGGTTTATCTCGCGTTACGATTGCTTTAAATTTACACGATTGAAATAACATTAAATTAATGTTCACGAAGATTAACTTTGATTTAATCTTATAAAATATTCTAAGGTATAGAAACTTAATTGTAGTGCTAGATGCGTTGGTATACATTTTCAAAGTGCCTGCCCTTTTGTGTACTTTGTTAATTTTTGCATCCGGGTTAATTTTTAACCTTTTCTCTTTTTTTATAAGTGGAATGCTGAAGCAGTTCTTCTAACAGCTTGATAAATACACTCCACGAAAAGAGGCTACTTCTTAAGAGCTCAAGTTGCCCAGGTGGTTCGTGCCTCCAGACAAGGATTTTCACGAATCAGACCCGGGGATTACGTAGGACTTATCTAATAAGTACCTCCAAGACTCAAGTTTTCTAGAACGAGGCAGCGCTACTAATTCCAACATCAAGACAGTAATCCAAGCCATGTGTGAAAATATTTACAAATACGTAAATATTGTACGGCTTTTAAATAAACTTACGTGACAGCGAGGTTCAATTATTAAGGTATTTAGCAACGTGACTCACCTGCAACAAAAAAGATACAATATTAAATTTCAAATAAAATGATATAAAGGTAATATGCATAATTTAAATTGAAATGCTTAATATTGAGCTTAAGCTAATTAGCGTGCGCATATTTAACGATTTTTTTTTTCTCGTTCCCCATTCAATTATACATCCTTTTTTCTACACGCAACTCTGACGCGAATTGCGAGTCACTCGAATGAATGAATACATTACGAAAAGAGTTTTTCGCGGCAGATTTTTTTGTCACTGTGCAAATAGCCATCATAAAAAAAAACCTATTCTTTTTTTGGGGCCTTGACACTCCTCGCTTGCGTACCGTCAATCGAACATCAACAATTCTATACCTTAAAATAATCATTAGTCAGAATCTATTAATTTCACCGCGAGCAGACGTGACTACTGCTCGAAAAGCTTGTAGCTACGATTGACATGAATCCAAGCTCGACTTTGCAAGCTCCAAAAATCCGGAGTATACCCTAAGTAGTCGCAGCCACACATTACGATGAGCCTCATCTTAACGACCGGCCATTTCGTAACGTTCCATCTTCGAGCCCGCTGCGACAGTGACATTGCACCCGCGCATGAAAAAAGCGGCCGATGCAAGTAAGAAACCCACGTGTCCGCGGGGGCAAGCAAACAAGGGCTGCGGGAGACCGATGGGACAATAAAGCTCGCTGGGGGAGGGCCTGGCGTTTTGTGCGCGGAGAAAAAGAGCGCGCGCGGCGGTAGGTATAGCGCCAGCGAGCGCACTAGAATGCCGACTATTTGCTCGACATGTTGGCGTAGAGGCGCGCGGATTTTCCGGAGGCGTGCTCGCGCATTAAGAGAGCGAGCCGCGGCTGGTTATACACACAACTCTTTGCTTTTTTCCTCCGAGGCTCTTTGCGATTGCGAAACTCGTTGTTGGGCGCGCGAGCTTTTGTGCGGATTCTCGAAAGCTCCGGTCGCGCGCGGTTTTAGTATAGTTCTACCCCGCGAGCTCTCTCATTAATGCGGCAAGAGAATTATTCCGGGTAAGTAATCGTAATTCTCTGGAAACAGGAAACGCTGAATGCTTTTTCTGAGCGCGCGAGCGCGCCTGCACCGGAAAAAAGAGGAGGATTCTTGCGGTCGCGAGCGTTGCGTTTTCAGTTTTTCAAGTGATTGTGGATTTAAATGAGGAAAGCTGAGTGGTTCGTAACTTCGTGAGTAATTGAGTATGGGTACATTTTCTGAATGGACTTGAAAATTGCTTGAGGTCTCTTTGTGCAGCAGCGTTAAAAAATAATTATTGTTTTGCTAAATTCGACACGTTGTCCTGCAAAGAAAATGTAAATTATATTATTAACAGAATTAATCAAGATATATTGTGAAATAACTGTACAAAAATTGAATATCTCTAATTTAACAAAGTTGATTCTTCTGCCCTTCGGAATTTATAGACTGAATAAACTTCCACTGCGAGACCACAATGACAAGCCCACCCCTGAAAGCTTTGCAAATTCAATTGTTCAAAGCGTTCCGACTGAATTTGTCTACCAGCACGCCGCGCAATAAAATTTAAAATCGCCCACGCCACTCCCTGCGTCGCCTCCGAAAATCGAAAAAAAAAAATACCCCTATGAAACTACCGCTGCGTGGGCGTGATTTTAAGTGAAAAATATTTGCAGTGTCGACGGGGCTTTTTTATTACGTTGAAGCATTGTTGCTGTCCTGCGAATATTTGATCTTGGGAGTAACCTACTCGCTAAGGCCATTGTGAGCGCGTATTGCGCCAAGAATCGCAGAGGCGTGTGGGTACACGTATACATAAGCGGATGCGCACGGCCGGTCCGTCCATCTGCCGATTTGCCCTGGCAGCGCTCGATTGTCTCTTTTTACGTGCACCAGTTTACGAGGGAGGCTGTGAAAGGATCCCGGACGACGCTAATGTCTACCCGATGACGCTGTAAAAGTCCATTGTTACAGCCCCCATGCCGGAGAGCTATAAAATCGTTATGCAGTAAAAAAATGTAGCGGCGCGGGGGTACGTAAACGGAGAGAGTTGCGTATCACTTTTGTTAACGAAGAATTACGATGATGACTATTTTAACGTTCCTTAAAGACACTGTCGCCTGAAAAAAAAAAAAAAAAAAAACGCGTAGGCAAGTAGCTTTCGCAACGGTTAAACTGCACTCGGATCGTAAGAAAAGGAAAATCGTGGGGCTCGCGGAATCTATCGGCGCTCGATCGAGTCCCGCCGAGTCGCCGGCAGCGACGTCACTTTAAACCGTGAGGCGGCGAAATCGCCGCCGGTGCAACCTGCTCCCCCGGTGCGCAACCACCCAAGGACGCGTCCCTGCCGAAAACTTTCACGGCCCCGAGTTTCCCGTAACCCAATAAATTACCGGTTAAGCGACGCGGGGGCATTGGATGGTAGGAGGTCCCAGAAAAAGGTGCCGCTCCGACCGGATACCGGAGGCGAGCGTCGCGATCGGCAGCGGTGCCGTTTTCAGTCGCGAGCCACTACGCGTGTGAGTGCACGTACACCTACGAGGCGCGCGAGCCGCTTTTTAAAAGTGCCGCTGGAAAAAGGAGAGAGATTCTCGGAAACTATCGGGGCAGCGCATCCAGGTGTGCACTCAGACGCGTGTGTGCACTGCGAGCGAGCCCCGCTGCAGCTTGCCCTTGCTCGTGCGGTCGAGAGATTTTGTGTATTTTTTTTTAATGGGATGTGTATAATACTGCGGTGAAATGTTTGCTTTAGCGAACAGCGAACTGTGTGTATACCTACTATACATGCGCACGTTGGACGAGGTTCGAGATTCTTTTTTTTTCCTTTGAAGTTGTAAAAAAAAAAAAAAAAAAAAAATTTTGCCAGGTTACCCTAGAAAATGAATCGATGACTGCAAGTATACGTACCTATATAGTGAAAGAAATGAAAAGATTAAAGACTGAAAAAGGCTAAAGGCGTTTGCACAGTTTGCGCTTTTTTCAAAGTTGAATTTTCTTATGAGGGATACCTCTTTTGGGTAAAAATTGCATCACTTTGAAAACGCGCAAGTAAATAAAAGTAAAGGATTCGCAAACATCTTTTTCTTTGAAAATTCACCAACCAGTGTAGTAGCAGGTGCTGCCGAGGATAAAAGTATCGGAAACGACGTAGACGTGCTAATAGATTTTGTGGGTAAGAAAATGCCGGCTAAAGATACACAAAAGAAATTAAGGTCGATTTAAGGAACAAGAGAAGAAGAAAAGGCTCGGAGTACAATGACGGCAGGTGGTTTAATTGAAATCTCAATTACACCAACGAGCCCACGTGAAATATAGAAAAATAATTTTAACGAACAAACTATAATAATTTTAACGAACAAATTGTAATAATCTTAACGAAGAAATTGTAATAATTTTAACGAACAAATTGTTATAACTTTCACAACGAAAACCTCACTGAGTTTCTATGGATTTTTAACGCTTGAGAGAGAAAAGGCAGAAAATTAAACGGTATAAAAGTGCGAAGATAAAAATTAACTGTCTTTTAGAACAAGCTCTTTTTTTCGATTACCTAAACGACGTGACCGAAGGAGGCGAGCGACGCAAGTTCCATTGTTCAGTTTAGTATATAGAATGGCGTGCGGGTGGCCAACTGGGAGGTCTTACCAGGGACACCCGATGCGTTTCGGAAGTTCACGCATTTGGCGCGCATCGAACTCAATCGCGGCTTAACGTCGAGCAATGTAAAACTCCCTCCGTTGTTTACAGCACAGGATCTTTATTCACGTCGTGCATTTATACAGTGTCGCTTGGAGTTATTTAAACGTTTCTCCACTTTCTGTGCGCAGAATTTCATTTGTTCAAGTTGGATTCACATTCGTACTGGCCTGACCTAAAAAATGTGCAACAGATAAATGAGTGTAAGTGTATAGATGTCAATTTTCATCAATTTCACGCAATCGTCGCATTTTTTTTTTCGCGACGACCAAGACCTTATACTTTATTCAAATCATTAAACAATTCTACTCTACCTCCGCAATGAAAAAACGATTGATTTATATAATATACACCAAGGCGTTTCGACTTGTCGAGTGTTCATCAAGTTTAACAATAATCAATTTATTAAACGGTCTTCCAGTTCAAAGCAGTCTACCTCGAACGATCACGCAGAGGAGCTCCCTATCCGAGAGGAACAAAGAGGTACCAGCGTATCGTTACCTAACAGGCGCACCGGTGCAGCATAAGGCCACGAAAAATCGTCGGTCACTAATCGTCCCGTACCCTCCCTCTTTTCTAAAACTCTACAATATCCAAAAGCCCGCCGACGCTCCCGTTCCCGGCCGCCGGCAAAGCAGTTCCCCGACGTCCCCGCGAGCGAGCGCTCGCCTCCTCCGACTTGCCATCGCGGATGCGTCGAGATGGCGACTGGCGTCGGACTCGCGGCGCTCGCTGGCGCGCTACCAGCGCGAATCGGCGCACTCCTCGCACCTCCTACCTCGCGCGAGCGCGCAATAATCGTCGCTGGCGGGCCGAGAGGTCTGAAACGAGGTCTAGATTTCAGTGCGCATTAGGATACAGCCGTCGCTGGGGAACATGATAAGCCTTCGCCCGGGCGCGGTCGCGAGCACGAGACATGACGAGCAGCCACCACCCACTGCACCACGCCAAGTTCCGATGTGAGTTTACCGACCGCCTCTCTGCTCCGATTTTTCTTCCTCTCTTCGACTCGCTGCTACTCTCTTTCTCACTCTCTCGCGCATTCCCTCGGGCGAAAGAGCGCTACTTTTTCTTCTCTTCACTCGCTCGTAACGCGACTCGCGGGCGGTGTCGTATTCGCTCGCAAGCGATGATCGCGCGCGTGTATAATTCACACACACGCGCGCGCGGCCTCGACGCGTGTAATAGACGCGCGCGAATCGCAGTTGCGATTTAGATGACTCGCTGTCGAGTCGACTTCAATTTTCTCTCTCTGCCTTCTTGTCTCTCTCACTCGATCTTGCACACTCGGTACTCCGAGCAGTGCGCCCACGACGTGCTGGATTTTTTTTTTAATGAATTATAAACGCACCGGTGGATCTCTCTCTCTCTTTTATTTTTCCCTTTACGCGGCGCGCATTGCTTTTTCGACGCGAGAAACTCGAATCGCCGCCGGGGGCTTCTATAAATGTTTTCTATTGAATTTGAAAATGCAACCGCGGCAAGTCGACGCTATACCTGACGCGCGTTATTTTCGCCGAGTAGGTATGTGCACGCGTGCGTCGGTGTGCGCGCACCAGAGCCGTCGTTATTGTGCAATTAAGCTCGCGAGGCAAAGACTAAAACGCGAATTCTTTGTCGCTCGAACGGCCAGGTTCTCCTCGTCGTGATTTTGTTTTTTTTTTTATTTCTAATTTTTTTTTTTTTTTTTTTTTTTTTTTTTTTTTTTTTTACCCAGCGATATAATTAAAAGCGACTGCACTCTAAGCATGCCCAGTGGTGTGCAATTACCCTATCGGTAGGAATTATTTCGCACGCTCGTCAACGTAAACAAAGACCGCCTGCCACCGTAGCCGATCTCGCATATGTCAGAGCCGCGGCCGACTCTTATACGATTTATAAGCCAGCGCCGGGCGTATACACTCGTCCCCATGCACACCTCGCTACTATAAATAAACAAGCGCATAAAAGAAAATATGCCCGGATGAACAATGTGCAATTGTAAAACGGAGGAAAGGAGGGGGAGAAGATGGGAGAAAAGAGTGAGAGAAAATAAAGAAAAATGACGAAACTGCGAGTCCACGCCTCTCTTCGAGAGGAGGGTATTGTCACGCGCGCGCCTGCCTCGCAACAAAAAGCCGAACATCCGTCCATTATCTTTCGCGCTCCTACGCCGAGGCCTCGGCGCCTCTTATCTCGAGATCATCGCGCGCACGCGCGCGCGAACCTGCAGCGCTCAGCCGGCCCGCATTATCTCGGCCCTCTCTCGCTTTTCCAGGGACGGAGAACCTCACCTGCCGCTTCATCCAGCTGAGGAAGGAGCACGGCAAGATGTTCACAGGACGGAAGTACTCGGCGCAGGCTGGATGGGAGTGAGTAGATAAATCACCAAGGGACGAAATGTTTCGTCGCCGGGGCTGGAGGGCATCAGCACCGAGCCCCGCTATGGGGAGGACACGGAGATTCGGGAATGATAAACACCGGAATTTTCGGCTACCTTACGGTGGGGATGACGTCTCCTTTCAACTACTCCGTCGAAGGAAAACTTTGACTCTATTTTTTTTTTGTTCCTTATCTTTCAATTTAAGCGAGTAATTAAGCCCTGAAATATTTGTCCTCGACAATTTGTCCGAATTACGGAGTGAACTGACAAAACTACTTTTGATAATCGATTATTTTGATATGATGAGAATCTTGGGCAATTCAGGAGGTAATAAAGGAGAGGCCGATGGAAGCACATCACGTGCGATGGGGCCAGAGGATTACGCCAATTGCACCGGGAATTTTATTTTTTTTTTTTTTTTCGTTATTGCATCATCGTTTTAAAAGGGACATCAAGGGATATTTACGCGCGATTCGTGCCAGAACTGCGCCGTTCCCGTTCCGTGTGTATACGAGCGGCGTACGAGCTCGTCTTGAGCAGCGCGTATCTTACTCGATAAAGCGAAAGTCGACTGGGGGGGTAAACCGCGGAAAAACGCGAGCCGGTCGTTTCGCGCGAACTAATCAGCGAATCGCGTGTCATTGCGGTGATGCGTGTCTATTAATGCTTAATAGCTGCTGATTTGTGCAAGCCATTTACTTGTTTAATTTACACTCGTGTACATTATTTTTATGATTGCCATCTTTATGCTCGCTTTTTGCGAAGTCATTAATTAATATCGCGATATATTATTTTTGCTTTTTTTTTTAACAAAAAGAAAAAGCTTCTTGTGTCAGTAGAGTCTACATCGCGTTTTATTAATGGTCCTTTTTTTTTTAAGAATTTAAGAGAGGAATCGAATGTCATAATTTTTAAAGTATGCATCGCACAGCTTTCAGAAAAAGTCCTCAAACTTATACAAACTTATCAAGTAGTAAAAAAAAAAAATGAATTCTGGAAAGTCATTGTACTATAACAAAATAGAGACTTTTGTATTAGATGTTATGTCTTACAACAGTAATCATTTACGTAACGTGCTACATGAAACACTTCGTTTTTTTTTTTTCTTCAACCATTAACTTTACTATCGAACTGCTGCTCATTTCTCAGATAACACTATCGCCACAGACCTGCGAATCCTTTCATCCAGAATTTGTATGCAAACTTTAATTTCGTGCGTTCGGTAACGCGACGAAATTAAAGTTTGCATCAGCACCGCAGATCGTCGTCTCGTTATCAGTGCAGCAGCCCGGTGAAAATCGACCACGAGGGCACACCACGATAAAAGAAAAAAAAAATCCGGTATTCCCGGCGCGAGCGCGCAATTAATTCCACGAGCAGCGGCGCGAAATATGCCCGTATGCCGCATCGATAAGCAGACGACCGCGGCACTCGCCCGGCCGGTTTTCGCGAGGACGGGCAACCGAAATGCAGCGAGAGTCGAATGCGCGACGCGAAGTTCTCTCCTCTCATTATGAACGCGATGTAATGCCACGGTACTTCAATCTCACCACGCCGTTCAAATTATCACAGCTTTCGAAGTTTCGCGAGAGATTTCGATCTCTTTGCGCGTTTATACTTGCTTTACAAGACTTATTAAAAGAAGTCGCGAGAATTTTTTTTAATGAAGATCGAGCGAATATTTAACTTTCGGCTAATCAACGTTGATCTGCTGACAAAATGTTCATGTTTAAATGCATATGAATTTATAATTAGCAGTTGAGAAATAACAGGCGTCAAGCGTCTAATCAAATTATTGCTTCGTCAATCGGCTAAAAATTAATTATCTAAGAATAAAAAAAAATGGTGATTGGCAAATATTCAATTGCATCGTTCGCCGGTTGCGGATTGCGCGAGAGGTTGTAAATATTTTTTAATGAATGTTAGCGCGCGAAGAGCCGGTGTTTCTTATTTCTTATTTACGAGGCACCAGCTGTATTTACGTAATTTTTGCAAATTGAAAACTCCACCACGCACGCGGGAATTCGTCGGATCAAATCGCAATTAATTCGTCGTTTGAGGTTTGCGCCTCCGCTTTGCCCCGCTCGACGTGAGAAATTTCCACGCTAATGGTTACAAACTAATTTAATCGCCTGCACTTCATCTCGCGTAATTCTCCAGCTTTTAACAGTGCAATTAGCAAATCGTCAAAGTAATTTAACTCTTGAAAATAAAAAGAAGACATAATTGCCACAAATCATCGCGACCATTAATGATATTGCCGCGAACGATCATCTGCACTCTTCGAAATTACCGCGAGGGAAAATAACAAATTTTCGTGGAAGGGAAAAAATACACGAGGAAGTCCGAGCATGCATGTGTATATGCGGCTTTTGTAATGCTCGAGGTCCGCTCGGCGCGCTTTTGTGCGAGCTGATGACTGTGATTTTCTCGCGTGATATTTAACGTTCACGTATAGCGCTTGCGATTTGCGATAAAACTTATTGCCCGCAGTATCTTTACACCTACACTCGGACTCGACGCGCGCGTCAAAGGTTCTTACATAACGGGCATCAGGCCCCGCATAATCTCATGTAAATCGAGCGGTTTAAAATGAATTTACGAGACGAGCGCACCTCTTGCTCCGATGCACCGACTTTATTACAATTTTCATAGTTCTATTTACACCTGACGTGCCTAATTTTTTTAAACGATCAAATTTAGCGCATCATTGAATTAACGACGAATTTATCTTCGCGCGCCCTTCGCGAATGACATTATTGCAGTCTTCGGTATAGATTTTCCGGATAACAAAGGTAACAGCGGTTCTGTAATTGAATTTTTAGTTGGCGGAAAATCAGCGTACATTTATCTCCCTCATCAATTTCGCTGTCACTTGTAAACTATATTCGTGCTCGAATCGAATCGATACCTAATTAACTAGCGATTTATTCTATTTACATTCTGACATTTCAATTCCAAAGGCTCGTTTGAAATCGCGAGTAAAAAAAGTGCGGCGGATCCAATAAAGGGCAATAAATCATACGCGCAATAGCAGCGTGGCGCACAACGAAGTGAAAAATATCGTCTGCGTTCTAATGATCAAAATCGTTTGTCTATTCATCAGGTACATCCTTCGCCAGATGAGGGAAGAGTTCCCAACCATAATGGCTGACGTTCACTATCGGGTGCTCAAGAAGAAGTGGTCTAACTTATTGCAGCAGTACAAAGTGAGCGCTCGCCTCCTAATTATAGACGCGCTTACAAGTCGGAGCCTCGAAACTCAAAGCTACTTATCGAACGCTGTTGGAGGTTGGGGGGGGGGGGGGGGGGGGTAGCAAATAACCCCCCCCCCCCCCCCCCGAGCAAAGAAGGCTCCCGTTCATGTCCCTTCCTTAATAAGATGATTGGCCGACGAAATAATGTGAGGGCTTTAACGATACGGATTTCAAGTGCAAAGGGGGCGCGCGAGGCTTTACGGGTAAAATCCCACCCCGCGCGCGCTCATATTTTTTTCTATGCGATCTTTTAAACTTTACCTAACGATCGTTTGCGGTGACGCGGCGAGATTCTGCTCTCTTTTTTCGCTCTCTCTTTATCTCTTTCTCTCCGTTTGATTCCAGCTCGAATTTTACGAGAAAAAATCCGTTGATACTTCGTGAGATTTTTATTCGATGCGTAACGAGTGACCGTAAATTTCTAATTGGAGTAATTAATGCGTAAATTTTTTCGCTGAGTCTGTAAATTGTGCGCCGATGAAGTAGTTGATGATAAGCGGTCAATTTAAATGTCCGGACAAGTACAGGTAGTTTGGCGCGTAAAAACACGAAGAATTTCGCTTGGCACAAGTTGAGGCAATTTGAGAGATGGGTTAACGGCCCCCGCGACTACTATAAAAGTGCGGTCAACTTCGGCTTTGAGTTTAAGAGGCTCGTTAATTTTAAAGCGTGCATTAAAAATGCTGAAAAAATATTCCGCATTACCGTCCAAGATGCGAATTACCCTCTTACATTGTAACCGTTTTACTGTAGCGGGCTTATCTAACATTTTATGTATGCTATTTTGATTGTCTTACGTAAATAATTTTCGTATTTGCCGAATTTATTAGGTATTAACTGTTTAAATCGATGCTTTTATACATTAGGCAGAGTACTGTTTCAATAAAAAATATTTAATAACAGCGTAACATTTTAAAGAGAATGATTTTCCCATTCTTGAGAACAAAAGTAGAATTTAACTTTCATGACCCTTCAATTATACACCGTTTCATTAAACTATTCAGTTAAATCCAGTATAACGACGCTAACTCCATGAATAATAGATTCGCACCGATTTTATGGCCAGGCGTATTAAACCGCTGTAAACTCGACGTAGCTACAATTAATTACGATCCCACGTGCTTTATTCAAAATCATTTCGCATAAACATTTACGAGCACTCAATACTAATACCGAGCGAATTTCTGTAAAAGGAGTTGAAAAATCCCGTGCACGGGGACAAAAACAAGGCGGACGACATATCGTGGCCATTCTACACGGCGATCGAGGAGGTGGTGGGCAATCTCAGCCTTGCGACGCCGCGACGCCGCTTGAGCTACCCGAACGACGACGGCGAAGAGGACGACGAGGACGACCTCAACCCCCAGGAATTCCTTTCGGTATCCGTGGGCAGCGTCGACGACGACAAAAGCGAGGCTCTCAACCTGGACTACGACGTGAGGCCGCCGGGCTTACCGCGGCTTCAGCCCCTCGCTCAAGGACCCGTCTTCGACATCGACCGATCGTCCAAGTCCTCCAAATGGTACTACTGCTCAACTGCTAGTGCAACTTCTTTTTTTCCTTACCTACGAAGAATTGTTTTTTTTTTTTGTTATTAAGTATACGATGAAGTTCCGCAGAATTAAGAAGGCAAGTCCATAAGTAATGATCGAGCGCCGGAGAATTTTAATGAAAAACTTTCCCCCGCGAGGCTTTTTACTTTTTATTTACTTTTAAAGCCCGTCGCAATGCACGATGACGAGTTGATTGAAAGTATACGCGACGTGCGCCGAGCGATAATTCATCATTACTTTAATAACGCAAAAATGAAGGTAAAGCAAATTCATTACAAAAGAGGTGACGTAACGGGTTGTAATTCACTTAGCTGAAAGGGGCAGCGTGACTGACGCCGGGGCATATTTTACGTCTACCGAGCGCGTCGCGGTTATTTCTGTTAAAGGAAGCGATCGCCGCTAAAACTAGCAATTTCGCGGCGCATTCCTTGTAAATCAAGGAGTGGAATGAAGCGCGCCGAGTTTGTCCGCGGGCTCCGCTGCGTCGTCTGTTAAACTCTGAACTGCCCGGTGAAAAAAGAAGTCCTCGCCCGTTAGCGGTGTAAAATCAACGGAAACCGGGTAAATGAGTCGTCGGCTTGTTTTCCGGGCACTCGAGAAAGTTTACGATTAGAGGGGCCGTCGCGACAATCGCCGGGGAAGTCGGATACTGTAGCGGAGCTGCGTTTACGTGCTTTTAGTAAGATATATTAAGCAAATAAAGCAGTTAACTGCTGCTGCGGTAGTTTTTGTGCAAACGATGCCCATGAGGAAGTTTTCTTTTTTAAGAGACTACCGCGCTAAAAGTTGGGTAATATATAATTGGCACAGCGAAAATAATTTGAATGTAAAATTGCAAGAATGAAAATATAATGTGGCGGACAAAAGAAAGAATTATATTTTTCTTTTTTTAAATACTCGTTGCTTTCTGAGTTTCCGGAGCGAGTTTCAGCGGGAAATTTTTCTCGGAAAATATAATGTATTTTCATGAGCATTGGACACGTTTCGGGATGAATAAAATAAGGAGCAGAAGGCGAGCGGTATAAAATTCAAGCTTTCAAAATAATAGTTCTTTTTAAAGGGGCTAGTAGCTAGTAAACGGTATTTCAAAAGTGAAATAATTTAAGGCCTCAACAGAAACCGTCTGATACGATCTTCATTAGCGTTTAAAATACCCTTATACCGCCGTTCTCACTAAAACTAACATCTACTCAAAGCCCACCTCGGTGGCCTCATCGAAAATCCACATTTCCATAGGGTACGAGCCTCACGTAACCGAAATTCCTTCGTTGCGCGGCTCGCCCCCAGCGTAAACACGGGGGCGCACGCGCGGCAGTAACTCCTTGACGCTAATCGCGCAAGAGCCCGTAACGAATGCCTTCCGGCGAAACACGTGCTGGATACCCCGCGGAATACGTAGTACGCGGTCTCGAGAGAAAAAAAAAAACCGGAAGATAAATAACATATCGGAAACGAGAGGGAGTCAACGTAAAAAAAAAATACTAAAAAAAATAATAGGGACAGTGTACAAACTGTATATATTCTCTGTTTATTCTCAGGCGATCACCGACGTCGTCGAGAAAGCGAGGCGCTCCACTGGAGGAAGGAAGCAGTCTGCTGTCGCGTCTGCCCAGCGCCACGGAGCTCACCATAAGGCCGGTGCCGATCAGCGCGAACGGCAGCGGCGCGGGGGAGGTCGTCGCGGAGTCGCCGCAAAAGAGAAGCCGCGACGAGCCGCCGCCGGCCGAGGAGGGCCGCGAGTCGCGGCTCGAGAGGCGAATCGTCGAGTTTCTCGAGTACACGAGGCGCAGGGACGAGGAGAACAGGGGCATACTCATGAGGATGCTCGAGGCCATAGAGGACATCAGGAACGCCGTGGGCTGACGAGGCACTGCGGATTTTCACGAGCCGAGTCTTTTCTTTAGCTCCGCGGGGCTTTCGAGCTCGTTTCGAGGATCGGCTTTTATTTTCTTTTTCCGCGGGCACGACGAGATGTCGAGGGGTCGGAATCACGCCGAGCGCGATTTTTCTTCTTCTTCTTCTTCTTTTCTTTTTGCGGAAAGTTTATTGTACCATTGCGTTAAATTGTGATATTCGAGAGAATTATTTTTGATAAAGCGTATCTCGTTACGGCGATCTTTTCTTTTCCTCCGACTTTCTTTTTTTTTTATTGTATTTGATTGTTATTATATCGTTGCGATGTCGAGCGAATGGCAGTTTTCTTGTAATTTTATTGATATAACTATTATATTAATTAATCTAATAGTTGTTACGTAAATTTTTCATTACGGAAGCGATACTATTCTTTATAATAAGCACAAGAAGATACAGATGAACGCTAGAAATAAATGTAAAGCAATTATTTGCACATTGGAGATCTGTTCTGTTGTTGAATTGCATTGAAATGTAGAAACCTAGAACCACATCAGAAATATCAGAATCAATTTCAATTTTTTCTATGAAAAAAAGTTAAGTCGTAAGAAGTTATACCACCGCAAAATCCGGATCTCCCCGCCGAGCTTTAAGTCAAGAAACAAAGCCGCCGCGAAGTAGGCTAGTGCGCGCGTACGCGAAAAACGTACGTATAACAAGACCAGCGGGGCGATATCATCTAAGGGAAGTTAAGCCCCGTGCCAAACGAGTCGCCCGCCCCAATCTCCATTCGTGTGCTCCTCTCGCTCTCCCACTTTCTCGAGTGGCGAGCCTCGAACGGATTTTTTCGAGGGCCAATTGTCGAGAGTTCGCGCAAGTGCCCTCGAGAAAACACACTGCGCGCGAGTAAGGGGAGGTACACCCCATGGGTAGCTACCATCTCGAGTGTCCGGGGATCGGCCTCTCAAACCTCTTTTTTTTTTTTATCGGCCCTCCCCTTCGGATACTTTTCCTTCTTTCGGCTGGAAGCCCGATCGGGTCCGCGCGGAAATCGGATATCGGCCGGGGATTCCGTTCGATTCGGCCGGAAGTATAAGTGCAACCGAGAGACCGCAGCTCAAAGGGAGCGTGTCAATGCCGCGCCGATCCGCAAACATACGGGATTGATCTTTTGTACGGGGCGTGTGTAAGCGTGTGGTCTTTGGGAAAGACGACGCCGAGAGAGGCTCTTTTCTTCTGGAATAATGGAATGTTTCGGGGATCGTCGTATTACAAGCGCTGCTTGAGTTGTGGCGTAAGGTGACCGGTTAATACTCCTTTATTTTACGTTTTGATCCATCAATTTATTGCTAAATTTTAAGTACATTTTGTGAATTATTTGATGTTGCACTTTTTTTTTTAAATATTTGTTCTTACGCTACTGTTTAAATATTAGCTTATTTGCAGGCGTACGCGACTAGTGCAAACATTTGGAGCTTCACGATAATTACGTAATTAGTTAATATTTGTACGGCGCGATGTTAAAATTTTCCTCTTCAAGTCAAACGTGCGAGTGTAAAACGGAAAGACCCAGCCGAGCAACGCCCATTCATGGGGTACTTTCGTCATCGCGTCGATTCATGAATGAAAAAGTTGGTCATCCGAGCGAGAGAAATTGTGAAACCGGAGGAGAGCCGCTGCTCATTATCGCCGCGGCGAGGCGAGACTCCCGAATTAAGCCTCCTCCCATCCCGTGTCCACGCGACGCGTTGCCGCGCACCCGTCCCCGACGTTATGGAAGAGGGACGCGCATTAAGAAAAAAAAAAGTCGACGCGACGCGTTAGAAATTAGCTTAAACGAAGTTAAAGAGCCGGTATAATGACAGTAGACGGGTTCGAGGCTCGAAACTGTGCCGCCGAGCCTTGGGAGCGGGCCACTCGTTGCGCCGCCGCTGCCCATTAATCCCGCGGCCGACTAATATACCTCGGCCGTCCGCTCCACCGTTACGCCGATATTATTTTTACCGGGACCCAAAACGCGCGTGGCTCTTTCTTCTCTTTCGCGCATCAGCCGATCTGCGACCCGACGGCGGACGCGCGCCTCCTGACCCTTTCTCCCTTCTCGACGCACCCCGCGCCGCTCTGCCCGCAAACCGATGATTAACTGGGACGCCCAAGTGGTTCTCTCCTCGAGCGCGAGCGCGTCTTTTTTTTTTCCAGCGGGGGCCACGTTTAATTACGCTTTTTGCAATGCGCGTCGCCCCGGTAATTGACCCGAGTTCCGAGGTGGGATTGGATTTTTTCGCTCGCCTTTTTTTTTTTTATTTTACGCCGACGATCGCACCCCGATACATCTTGGTGATTAAGAGCGAGTTTAGGGTGAGCGTAATTCAATGCGTTGACGCGGGAGGAGAATTAGTTTCTTTTAGACGAGTGTCTCCGGTGTGCTCGCTACTAATGAAGATTGATAAGGCCGCCTTTAATTCGTGTCATTTTTAATTCAAATTTTTTTGTGGACGCAGCATTATGCTGTGGTAGAAGAAAAAAAAAAGTATAGTATTTTGGTCGTTAGAAAGCTGTAAAAATTCATAAGTGCAGGTTTAAGGTCAGCCCTCGATTCGGCAGTGAAATTGAATTTCTACTTTCATTCGGCGCTCAAAACAATGAACCTGCTGATCGGTCAGGTCTCGTTTTCACGCGCGACTGAAATTCAACTTTCTATCGGCTGGTATCAAAGTTAGAAATTATTTTCGTATTGTCATTGAATTTAATACGGATTGCATTTACATGTAAAAAGCCGCACACACGCGCCGCAGTCGCTCTCTGATACTTCGAGAGATAAGCCCCTCCCCCGAACCTTTCCACTTTTCCTCTTCACGGCTCTCCATTCGAAACTCCCGGGTGTAATACCCTCGCGCCGTAAAGAACGAAAAAAAAAAAAAAACAAGAAACGCTCTCCTCGCGATATTAACGTCTCGCAGCGGGGCGACGGATCAAAGCACCGGAGTAATTAATTGTAAGTGAAATCCACGGCAGCGTCGTCTAATAAAACGTTTCAATGGACACTCCTAAATGCGCGTACAAGAGGCGCTTCTCCCTTTCCTTCTTGCGTCACCTCCGCGAGGGATCCTTCAAAGAAGCGGGCCGCCGCCTTCGCGGGGGCCTTATTACACGAGGCGTCTCGCGATACCCGAACAGATACCCGGTGAATTACGAGGCAGCCGCCCGATGATCCGCCGGGTCTTTGTTTCGAGCCGCGCGCTCATCCGCCGGGGCGCTTACTCGTCGGTTTTCGCGAGATAACGCGCCGCCCGCGCGAGTTTCCGTTTGACTTTCCAGCCGGGCAGCGGCGGGGGTAGAGCTCCGCCGAAACTTTCCGGCGCGCGAGGGAAAGTCGGAAGCGATCGCGGAGCTCGCGGGTTTACCCTGCAATTTACATCTTTTGCCGGGACGCGAGGGCAGCTCGGCGCGAGCGAGCACTTGCGAAGTTCGATCGACGCGCCCGAAGTTTGTCGCGTTTTCTTTGGACGAGCCGATAAGGAGGACTTTTATCGGGCGAACTTCGCCAGCGCCGAGTGCTAAAAGGTAAAGTGAATGTTCCGGGTGGGAGTTGGAGTGGGAGGGGAGATGATTCTGCGTCTTAATGTGTGACTTTTAGCGTGGTTTTATGACGGAAAAATGCGACGGTAATCAAGAAAGACTCTTATGATATTAATTTTCGAGAGGTACTTCCACCAGGGTACCGTTGGCCTTAAATAGTACACTAGGAAGTGATTAAATTTTTGCGCACTCTGCTTGCTTTGTATAACGAGGCTGTTAAGTTGACAATATCAACATTATAGTGTTATTGCTTCCTCATGCTTCGTATGGCAACAGTAAAGTATGAATCGTTACATAAAGTACAGAATTAGAAACTATAGAGATCCTCTCTGTCGAGAGTTTTTATAAATGTCTTAATTAAATATTTTTTTTCTCCTCTATATAAGTTCGCTTAATTCAAATCAATAACAACAGCGTATAATATTCACTAACTACCCGTTTGGTCGTAAATATTACAATAAATAATCTATGTTATCCATCATAATTGACGGGTTAAAAGCCTTATAAATCATGAAGACTCGTCTATTTTCTTCTATTCCTATGCATGAATATCTATTCAAACTTTCGACTCAGCCAAAACGTAACTCGACACCCTTATATACAGTCGTCTTCCCACGGAACCCACATTTCCAAGTTTTCCAAAAAAAAGTTCCGACAAGCATCCATAAAATCGATTCCATACACCCACTCTCCCATCGCAATTGCCGATAAGTGTATCTCTCTTTCTCTCTTTCTCTCTCTAGATTAACACGGCAACGAGTCTGACTCACGCGAGAGCTTTATACTCGCGCGGGGTGACCGTGTACAGTCGAGCGACAAACAAATTCGAGGGAAAGCAGCAACGCGACGCGGTCCAGAAATGTCCGGCTCGCGCACAGAGAGGCCACCGCCCATATGCGGGTGAAAGGTCCCCTTGGAATGGCTCGCGTGCGCGTAAAATCGATATAATAATTATTCCGCGATATTTTCGGCGGCCAATCGGCAAACAATTGCAGCAACAAGGCCCGATGCGGGGAGAGAATTTTCTCGCGAGCGGCATGTCGGGGCCGGGGGCTTGCACAATGAGACCGCGCACGGCCCCGACGTCAATAATTGCTCCGTCGAAAGATAACAATGCATGCCGAGCGCCTAGTGTAACATAAGACCTCGGATTTACTGCTCCGGCAATTTATGCGTCCTGGCTGGGGCTGCAATAAATATCGACGGTTTATTAAGTATTAATATGCACCGTGGGATCGTTTACGCCGGTTGTTTGCAAAAATTAATTTCGCCTCGTGAATTATCGACGCGCCTTCTTTTTTTTTCTTTTTTTTTTTTCAATTTTCGCAGGATCGCGTGGCCCGAAGGGGTGAGCGAGAGGCAGAAAGAGAGGCGCGTTCATAAATTTTTACCTATCGTCTAAATGGAATTCCATTATTAAATAGTGTAATGCGAGAGTCGCTCGGCGAGACCCCGTTCTCCTGGGGGGATTTTGTGTTTTTTTTTAATGCTCCACGGAGGGGGGTATTGATGAAATTTTTACATCAGTGCGAGGTAACTTTATAGGTTCTTTAGCAATGGCCAAACGAACGTCGGCGCTAATTAAATTTTAATTAAAATTTTCTTAAACGTTTTTTAGCGCTGAATAAAATTAAATAATGTGACGACGAGCATAAAGCGTTCGTAAAATTCTTTCGCTATATCGCGGCTTGATTCGTGCGTAAATTAAAAGTTACATTATGAGCAACTTTAATGAATTTATCTAATCGGGCGAGTTCATTATTCTCTCGAACAAAACTAATTATTCAGCCGCTCGTGAGCCACCCATAGGACGCATTAAAAATTAAAAGCTTTGCACAATAAAACGCATTCCCATTCAAGCCTTTTAGCTCCGTAAAAAAAAAAAAAAAACAAGAGAAAAAGAAATGAGAGAGAAGCGGACCGTTCCCTTATCTCCCGGCACGCCACTCCGAGCGCGCTCGCGGCGTATTTTCGTATGAGCTTCGCGGCGGCCGCCCGCCCTCCTCGATTCATTCGGTGACACTCTACAGCGGTCCAATGTGAGAAAAACATGTTTTTCAATCGATGCAACCGCACGATAGGCTCGCTTTTTCGAAAGAGCCGCGAGGAGACGGGCAGCGTCGCGCGCGTCTATCAATTACGTCACGGGAAGGATACCCTCCGGAGCGAAGAAAGGGGGAGAAGGGGGGGAGGGGGGACGATAAGGCCGCGATCTCCGCTTCCATTAACCTTCCGCCGGTGCATTGTCACGTCGCCGCCGGACGAACCGAGACAGATAGCCCCGCAGCAGCCCCGTACCTTTTTTTCTCAAAGGCGGCGCGCGCGCGAGCCGCGTCGATCGCTTTACGCTTTCATTCTTGAAATCCCGTCCGGAATCGAACGGTCGATCGATAAAATTAAACGAGGGGATTGTCTTTTTTTTTTACGGTTCTCGGCTGGGAGGAGAGGGTCCGTGAGGCTGCGAAGAGGGTGATTGGTCATGGAGCATCGGATTTTCGGTGGAAAATTGGGCTGACGCGTTTTTGCTTATTAAATTAACGATATCGTGGCTAGTCATCCGTGCATCGATGCCTTGACGGCTGAGAAAACACGGTGATTTATGGTACTGTCTTTTCGAACGTTACATTTCGCGTCTCGGAAAGAATCTTTTTTTTTTACTATAATTAAACTCATTTTTCAGCATACTGGAATTAATTGCCGAGCCATTCCCACGAAAATCTCAAAAATCACAAAGAAAGACTACAATTTAACAGTTTGATCTATATATATATACGTGCAATTATTTTATTTTTCGTTAATTAAGCTCTTTTTATCCTTCTTGTCTTAAAAAAAAAAAGGCAGAAAGGCGGCGCGAGTAGTATTCCAGCGCTCAAAACTCGTCAAAATTAACAGGGTCCGCCGCTAAATCATCCCGGGCTCCTGGCGGGTGAGCGAAAAAGGAGGCGCGCTCGCTTTCGCTCTCCGTTTCCGTTCGCGGAATCGAAACGGCGCGGCGCGGCTTGCGTGCCGGCCGAGACCAAAAAGCGACATCGAGCCGCGCGGGCCCGCCGAAATAACGACTTTCGTATTCATACCGCGACTCCGGCTCTTTTTCGCGTGCGACGACCCTCCGGAAAGAAGCGAAGCGAGATGGAGGGCAGAAGGCAAGGGATACTAAGTTTCGAAAATTGTCAGTAGTTGGCCGATACGTGCCGGAGCTGCTGCTGTTTTCGTTTGGGCGAAAAAGTTGCACGGAGGGACCGGGACAGAAAAAAAAAAAATTAACCGTGCGCTGCAATTTTGTTGTTTTTTCGTTTGAACCCCCGACACGGATGGAAACTTTTTCAATTTGGCGGATCGAGCAATTGATTTTCGAGGGGCCGGGGAGACTAATGCGCCGCGCAGATGCGCGATGGTAATTGGGAAGAACAAAAAAAAAAAAAAAAAAAAAAAATCAAATTTCATGAACTGTGTCAGTTAGAATATTAAAAAATAATCGACACGTATTTTTTCTTTTTTTAATTTAATGTTTA
>JAWWEN010011970.1:0-23389 GCA_035582955.1 Sycophila texana | reverse complement strand
CAATTTCGATAATGCGATAATTCGACTTCATTCAATTCGATCATAATCGCAATGCATTTTAATATAAGGGATATAAAAAATAAATTATTGCAAAATCATACAATTAAGTTCACTAACTCTAAATAAAACAAAAGACTAAAATAAATTCCAGTTTGTAACGAAATTCATCATTAATTATTCTCTAAATTCCTTCCAGTGAAATTCGCTGATTTACTGATTTATCAGTGAATTTCACTGGATGTATTTTCTAGAGTAATTAAATCTATTTGTTTAGTCGATCTAAGAATTAAAATTTAACCGTGATCTGTAAATGATGTAAAAACAGTTTGAAAAAAAAAAAGAATTCATCGATTCGAAACAATTGAACATTTCCATACACTGCATCCAGCGTCTAAAGTCCAGTTCGGCCGTAACAGCAGAGTCGCTCCCCAAAAATTACCGCATGAGAAAAAAAAAGTCCGTTCGAAGGGTCCATCAATAAAATTCGTCGCCAGAAGCGCTCGCGCGCATTATGCTTTTTCCCCAACTATACCGTAAAATATCCATCCGTAACCGAGCGAGTGGCAGAAGGGGAAGCTCTGCATATCCTCGCGCCGCTAATCATCGGCCGCGCTTTTATAGGAAAAACGTGTCCAGCGCCGGCCGGCCCCTTGCCCCCAAGGCCCGAGTGTGCATAATGCACCGGGGGTCGTATGTCGGCCTGGCCACCCGTTTCCCCGATGGGTGGGGACTCCAAAGGGGGGGAATCTCCCCCCCTTTAATGTCGCAACCGGATGAATTTTAAATAGGCGCGAGATCGCCTTTCTGCCCCTAAAGCCAACGGCGGCCTTGTACCCAACGGATGCGAGTGGACCGTTTTTGAATAAATAAATTCTGCGGGCTTTCGGATTCGGGCCTTCCCTTGCCGCAGCGAGTTTTTGGGCCGAAACTCGACGTTTCGGGGGGATCGTCTTCGCGGGTTGCGATGTTATAATTCTTTTCGGTTTTATTGTATTTGCTCGTGGTGTAACGTTCGTTTCTCGATTGACGAGTGTGACCGCGACCTTTTCACGTGACCGTTGCATATATTGCATCCGCTTTATTTAGTCGGGGCAAACGGTCCGATAAAAATTGCTCTCATTTATTTTACACGCTTTTTGGATATAAAAATTGTCTTGAGCATTGTATAAATTAGTGCTTTTCTGTAAACGCAATTGTTGTGCTGTTACTATGCGGTAATATTTAACAATTAGATCGGTTACAATGGTAATTTTTATTAAACGAGTCCTCCCCTTGCTTATAAAATAAAACTTTATTATTGTTTTTCAATCACTAAATATTATCTTATTATATCATTGCGATCCCATGTTGTTGACTATTTTCTGTTAGTTTCTAATATTTAATTTCCACATTTGTTGCAGCTTCTTTATTATTAAAAATAAAGAAGCTGTGAACAATGAAATTAACTAAAATGCAAATTACAAAACGAATTTTATGTTAAAATAAACTAAATTCAGATGAACGTTAAAAGATTCTTCGCTCTTTTTATTCGACGCTTTCTAAATAAAAATTACTATTATCAGCGCTAACTGGCCCATAATATACACATCTTCATGAATAACATCCTTTACGTAATTCAAACTTTCTTCGCTCCGTCTAAAAGTAAACGTTCTCGTTGACGCATCAGAGCGCGAATTGCCAGCTATCGCCTCAATAAACACAAATAATTGCACCCTTCGATTCAGCGCCCAACATCTCCATTACAATTTTCTAATCTATCGCCGACGGAGTATTTCATCTAAAAGCCGAGATGCAGTTTAAAAAAAAATTAAAAAAAAATAAATAAAAAAAAGAAAGAAAGTGAGGGAGAAGAAAGCGCAGGAGACGTGGCTCGCGGCATCAATTTTCGCCGGATTGAGCTATCTCCATCCCGAAGGAATTATCGAATCGACCGAGCCGTGTAATTATTGAGTCATCGGGTGCCGGTGAACTGCGGGGCACCTGTGCGCCGCAGATAAATCCGCCGACGCGTCGGAAAGGTTCAATTAAGTCGGTCGATACCGGTGTAACTGAATTTACGACGAGCTCGAGCCGATCTAAGTTAAGTATAGCGCTTATAGTGTAAAGTAAAAGAGCTCTGCTAGAATAGACAATATTACGACGACAACGACGCTTTATTTTAAATTTATATACTAATTCAAATACACGTAATTTAATTTGTAATAATTTTCTTTTAAGTAATCTAAACAGTTTATTAAAAAATATTAAAAGTGTAAAGTAAAAGTGCTCTGCTAGAATAGACAATTGCGACGACAATCAATGCTTTATTTTGAATTTACTGATTTAAACACGGTTAATTTAATTAGTAATTATTTTCTATTAAATAATAAACAGTTTGTTAAAAAATATTTAATAAAAGGTTTAGTAGGAATAATTAATTATCTTTATGTTTTTTTTTTTAGAAAATGTATCGATTTTTTTTTGTTAATGAGTTACAAATCTTATTTAATGGCCTACATATGTAGGATAAAAAAGTAATATTAATAACAAAGTAATATTACTTTGTTATTATGCATATCTAGCCATTGATAAAAACAACAGCTAAGTAACTAAAAATCAATTAAATCTGATGGTTATATTACAATAATTAGTTAGAATATCTTATATGATGCATTAATAGCAATAACTTGTTTAATGATTTTAATATTTTTTATTAAATATTCTTATACAGTAAAATCTTTATTCACTATGATTAAAAAAAAAATGGCGTGACATTGTCACCGGCGTAACGCATCGGTACGTATCTAAAAGGGGTGCGGTGCAGGGAAGCAATCCTTTGTCCAGCCCTTTTTTGACTCGTCATCTCTCACCCCTTCCATTGTCATAAAGCACCAATAGTAGCCATGCTCCTCCTTCCTGTATAACCCTTTTCGTAGCCACATGCGAGAATCGATCGGATCACAAGCCGCTGACGCTACACAGACTTTCCATTAGACTAGACATTATTGCGCTTCATAAAATTAAGTCAATTGTCGCTTTTTTTGCAGTAATTTTAGGTCGTTATTTAAATAAAAATTTTAGTCTTCTAAAGAAAAGCCCCCTATACGCTAGTGTCTACATTTTTTGCTCGACCTTTATTTTTAAAACTTTTAATTACAGTTTTAGTTATACTATGCAGATAAACAAAATAAGAAAAAATATAAAGCAAGATACGGATGTTAATTACTAAGTATACTTTCATTCTAATTTGCCATTGCTTTCCGCATAATTTATTATTCCAGTCGCATTAAACTTCAAACTTCCCTTGCCCCTTTAAAAATTAAACGTCGTATTATTGTATCTCCGGCAGTTACTTCGCTCGGCCAACTTCGATCATTAGAAACCATGCAGTTGTAGCTCTCGAACTCCCCACGAACTTTCTTATCTTTTGTATAAATCGTTTATTTCGTATAGAAAAATAAAATACGACTGATCATTTCGACTCACCCTTGGACCAATCAACGTTACAAATCATCAGCGATTTTTTATAATTCAGGAAAATCAATAATGTCGGAGCACTTCGCAGTTCGTTAAAAATTTAAGCACACGCAGATGAGCGAAGTTTTAACGCGACATTATAAATCGACCATCTCTCCTTACTTTAGACTGGTGTCGCGACGCTTCTCTTACGTGCCCATGTTCATTATTAACGCGACGGGACGCGACGCTTTCATGCGGGAATTTTTAAATTTACACTTCCGCTGGGGACCAATCGCCAAGTTGTTGTATTTTTAAGTGAGCGTTCTCAAGTAACTTTAAAAATTTTCACTATGTATTAATTATAATTTTATGATTACAAATCAACTGGAAATCTAGATATAAAAAAATTGCTTTGATTGTTAATTTATTCATTAATTTATTTAACTTAAAAAATGAGGAAATAAGTCATTATTATGTATAAATAAATGAATTTTCATATCTCTTGGGAAAAATAAGTAATATGCGATGTGTTTAAAGACTTTTTTTTTTATTGAAAATTGATTTTCTCGGTCAATAACGCTAACAAAATCAAGCGAAAGAAAGTATTATTTCTTTACGAAGAAACTTTTTTATAAAACAGATACTTTCGGAGAATTCACTTCCCTTTCCACGCATCGTAAATAATGTACCGAGATCAACTTGACATTTAGTTTAATTTTTAATGCGAATGTAATGGAAAAATTGTAACGTTTCAATAATCGAGATCATTATTATTATATTTATTATTATTCTGCGCCAAAAAATGCAGTTCACAAAAATTATTAGTTATTAAGTCACTAACTTTTGAAATTTCTTTCATTAAATTAGTAAATGTTTATTGAATATAGTAGAAGTAGTAACCATAGGTTTCGATTTTCTTGTAAACTCAAAATCTTTCATACTTTAGATGAATCAAAGAAGGGTATATTTTTGAATCCCTTTCGGAGAAGATCTTCACTAGAGAAGTTAAAAGTTTTCCCTAATTAAAAATAGAATTTAAAGAATACTTTTATTATAAATAAATAATAGATTACAAGTACAACTCAATGGCAACAAGAAATATCTTAATTAATTATTAAATATTTAAATTTCTTTTATGAAACTACTATCAAAAAGAATAGCATAAGCAGCGAACCTACTTTTTCCCTTAGCAGAAACGTCGCAAGTCATCTTATAATCTCGCCCTCGCGAATGAAACGCTAACGATAGCAAATTCTTAACCCCGCGACTCGCTTTTTCATCCTTCCATTATCTCCTCGCTTTCATCCGACGTCCTTTAGGGTTTATACCCCCGGCCTCGCCCGGGGAATTACCTGGGCGAAGTGTATATACATACTTGATGCCGCGAGGGTAATTGCGTTGCGATCGCGCGGGGAAAAAATGACGCCGGCGCGGAGGAAATTAAGGGAGCGCAAAAGGAGGAACGATGAGCGGCGGACCCGCCGACGTTGTCTTGAATAATTGATACCGATAAAAAGAAGGCGAGACGAGTTGAGCCATTCGCTCGGCTGCAGCGTCACCCATCATTCCCTAAGTGGCTGTTCCAGAATAAATATAAAATTAATATTCACTTTTTTAACTTGTTATATTAATTTAAAGTTAAAGGAAATCATTTTCAATTAAGTTACTCTTTGATTTAAAATGTATGATGTGGTCAATTCTTATTGCGTTTCGATTGTTGTATAACATTTTCTAGTCTGATCGAAATTAATTGTTTGCAAAATTTAAAAGAAAAAGAAAACTAATTTTCAAGGATAGACTGAGAAAGTAGGCGAGGCTTGAAATTAACATAAAAGATCCCGCGCATTATCATCGCGAAATCGTGGAAACGGGGGAGCAGAGTGAGCCAATCAAAGTGATAAGAGCGGCGTACGTATAACCGAGCGGCTAAAGAAAAAAAAGCGCTGACTCGAGTCTCGTGGAGGGACGCTAAGAAGGCGACGACGAAAATTGCGAACGACTAAAAAGCTCCCTTCTTTTTATTCCATTCTTTCGCCCGTCTGAATAATTGAAGCTGCCCTCCGCGTGCTCCGCGTTTAAGAGTGCTCGGAACGCGTCTCTGCGTAATTTGAGGGTTCACGCGTTTCGGCGACTTACCTGCACCGTTACAATTTTTAATTTATTTTTCTGAAAAAATCTTGAGCTTTCACGATTTTTTTTATTTAAATGTGCATTTTTATAAATTATTAATAAATACGATTCATTCCAATGTTCTTATACCGTTGTAGAGGCGACTGCGTAAACTGCATTTATACTGAATATTGAAGGGACAAAGATAGGATAAATTTTGAGTGGATTTTTAAAGTTTCAAGTGTAGTGTAAAGTATATTTTTCATTAACAAATGTCAATAAAAAATTTTCGATTCTAAGTCGAACAATTACTTAAAGGAATTTGAAGACAGAGGTATTTGGAAGTTAAGAATTTTCACTCAGATAAATTTACAAAGAAGATAAAGAATTTTTTTAATGTATATCGTTAAAATATTGTCGTTACATGTTTAGCTTCAAATATAATGAACTAATCTACAAAACGCGTTAAAACTAAATAAATAGTATATACATCGAACTTATAATTTACTACTTTACTATTTATTATCATAAATATAACGAAACGGGATACAAAAATCACCAATAGCTTCATCAAAGAAAAAAAAGAAAATACGTGAAATAAAAATATAACTTTCGTCAGTTGCAAGATCCGCCATTCATCGGCGAACTAACATCGAATAACGTTCACGAAAACTCGGGCAAAAAATTGGGCGAACACGCGCGCCAGGCCCTTGCCTATAGGGGACGGGGGCGGAGGGGTAGTCTGGAAGGGAAAAACGCCGGCGAACACGCGGCAAGGTTCCATAAAGGGAGCAAGGGGGCAAAGAGACGGACTCTCACCCTTCATCGTTCCACCATAATTTCCACGGCCGAGATAAGCTGCGTCTCTCGTGCCCTGCTGGATCCTCGGACCACGCGCGAGATGATGCAAGGTGGCGATCGGGAAGGAGCGAGGAAAAGGGCGACGAGATAAAGGACGGCGGAGGGGCGCGGGGGGAAAAGGTAATGAGGTGGGAGAATATAGAGGGAGAGAGGAGGGAGAAAGTGGCAGTGGTGTAACGGGGCCGGTGAAAATATTTTTGTTTCGCGGCGAATGCGAGATTATGGCTCCTCGATAACACGCTCGTCCACGCTCGGAATCTGCTATTTGTGAAATGTTATTTGGACCATCACCGCCTTACGCAAGAATGTATGCCGTCGTTAGTTCTGATACTTGCACCACTTCTTTCAGAAGGCTATGATTTATTTCCGAGGGGCAATAAAAAAATAACTAATAATAAAAAAAAACTCCAATAAACAGTTGTATAAGTATCTTTCACTCGTGTATTTTATTCGTGTAAAATATTTCACATTAATTCACTGTAAAAAATAGAGTTTAGTTTAAAGTATAATAATCGTTCAATTTGTGAGCAAACTTGTGTCTCAAATTTTGGGATTTTCTCAACATTTAATAGAGTTAAGAAATGCTGGAACTTTTTACCTCAGAATATCACAGCTGTTAATTAATTTGGGAATGTCTTACGGTCATTTACAGTTAGTTTTAATTTGATGCCCGATCTATTTTGTAATAAATTTATAATTAATGATGTATTCACGGAGAAAAATTTTCCATTAAAAATTACTATAGTTTTCCCTAAAGCGAGGACAAACTGGAACTATAAAAAAAATTAGTATAATAACCAGCAAATTTTACTATAGTTGTACTAAATATTACTATAGTTATATTAAATTTTACTGTATTTATAGTAAAATTTGCTATTCATTATCGCAATTTTTTTTTATATTTCCAGTTTGTCCTCGCTTTAGGGAAAACTATAGTAATTTTTAATGGAAAATTTTTCTCCGTGTTCTTATTAAAATATTCTATATAAGGATATTTATAATATATAAGTAAGTTATCATATATAAGTAAGAAAAATAAATAGTATTAAGTATAATTAAATAAGATTTAACAGAATGCTAACAATTTTATTTATTTATTTATTTAAATAATTCAACGGACTATATAGTCCTTAAGTACAAAGATGAAACAATTAATAAAGATAGCAATAAACTAAAACTAATGTAAACTTAAAATTAACTTAAAATCTACTTGTGAACGATCTAAGAGAATTTTTTTAAAATTGATGTTACATATATAGTAGACAAGGATTAATTTTAAGACTTTCTTTACGCAGACTTTACTGTAATTTTAACACTTTACTTAGTTTGAACAAAATAAATAAATTGATCTTCTTTATAACAAATTTCTTCTCAAAATGAACGACGTACAAAATCTAACGTATAGAAATTTTATATTATTAAAGCCCAAGATAAAAGCAGCGTGTAAATAATAAGAAAACATGGAGGCAACACAGAGAGGAGCTCTCGCGAAGCCACGCGCCCGGAAAACAAAGAAAAAGATAAAAGACAGGGAGAACGGTGGATCCCCCTCCCAAGGAAAAATTAACGATGGACACTGGTCGCCGCAAGACCGCCAGGGGTGTCCGGTGGTCGCCTTGCAGAAGAACCTCGGGGAAAAAAAAGCACGCGCCGCGCAGCGGAGGGAAGGGTGAGCAACCCTCTCTCCCAGGGGCTACGACGCGCTCCTTCTCCCCCTCCCCCTGGGCAGAGACCAAGACCCTGAGCCCATGGGGTTGCCGCCTCTCCTTTTTCCCCCCACGTGTACGGGGCTATAACTTGACCGATGCGCCATTGGCTGGACAAGCACCGCCGCCAGGGCCGAGATCAATAAATCGCGCGCTCTCTGCAGCTCGCGTGCGTCGTCGTTACCCCCACCGGGGGCGGCCACCCCTTGCGCCACATGTGCGTATGGCGTGCAGCGGACGCGAAGCACGTCGCCGCCAGGGCAAAAAAACGAACGGATCGAGAAGGAAAATGGTCGACACGAAAAATGGACCGTTTCGCAGATCTCGATGGCCGATCACTTTTTTCGACCTTCGCTGGATTGATGGTCGATTTCTCTTGCGCGCTTCGCCTCCCTTTCGACAAAATCGCTCGATTTTTACGCGTTTTTCGCAAAGTTCCTACGCGATATATATATATATATTTTTTTTTTTTTGTTCGGTTCGGCATCTGCAAGAAGACGAGAGACTCGCGGTTGAATCAATTCTGGAGTAAATAAACTTTTCGATCGAGATAAAAGGAAAACTGACGTATACTAAAAATTTTATTATTTTTTTTCCGCTCACATGTCAAGCGCACTGTAACTGGGCATCTTATAGAAGTCTTTTGTCGTTTCGCACCAACCCCCCGGAAAAGCCCTGAAAGGAAAATTATAATCATGAGAAAAAGTGTCCACAAAGAGTAAGCAACATCGAGTCCAACTCGTAAAACTCGGGCAAAGAGCCTTCAAGGAGGGTCGGGCTTCGTCTTAAATTCGTAAGCGATTCTCGTGAAAATGCTCGAGAAAACTCGTTTCCCACAGTAAACGTCGAGAATCGCAAGAATCCACCGTTGACTCTCGAAATCGATTTAACCATCGGGAATAATAAAAAAAAAAGCGGCACTAAATCAACGTAAACAATGCCGCAAGACTCATGCACCCGCAAGAAGCGGAGGTCGCAGGGCCGAGATCTTCGTTGAAAGGCGAAGGAGGACCATCCCTTTTTAACCCCCGCGCGACCAGTTTCACGCAATTTTTCGTGCTCCCGGGGCCCGGGGAGGAAAAAAAAAATGGGCGAGCGCACAAAGGCGGGATCGTTATGCGTATTCAAAGTGCGGGACTTACCTGCGGCCCCCGAGACCCCGGCACCCATTGTACGGTCGACGGTTTCCCGGAAAAATATATCCGGCCGATCGCGTAACGGCAACGCAAGACACACCGGCAGGAGGTTAACTCATGCAAAAGTGGATCTTACTTTTTTTTTTTTTTCTTCCTGCTTTCGGTCTATAGAATATGGGCTGGTGCTCCGGTGTTCTGCTGGGGAATTCAGGAAGGTTGCGCGTGTAGGTTTGATTTTGAATAATATTTTATACAAATGTTGGAATGAAATATTGTGTAGAAAAATTTAGCATACATCTGGAAACAATTAGAAAATAGTTGCAGTAAATGTTGTTACAGACTAAGCAATCAAAGAAAAGTTACAAGATTTACGGTTTAAGTTGTAGGATATTGTAAAATTTGCATAGTATAAGACAAAAGTTATTATATCAAGTGACTTATATACGGAAAACATTACAATAATGGTAGTCGTAGTTTTTGTTCGCCAACATTGAGATTTTTACTGTAGATCTAGTAATTTTTTATTTTACAAATTTTTACTATAATATTTTTCAGATTCGTACTACATTTTCTAAAATTTATCTTCACCCATCACAGAATGTTCTTAAAAAAATTTTTGTAAACGTTGAAGAGATAAAAAATGCTAACAAAGTTTCTTAAGGATTGTAGAGGAATCAATAAGATATCAATAACGTAGGAGAAAGCTGAACATTTTTAGTATAACAAGACTTTATAGCTGACCGGTAGAAGATTTTTCCGGCTTTTAGCGGATTCAATTTACGGTATTTTAGGTCGAAAATCTACTGACGGTTCATCGTCGTTGGTTGGATCGAAGCAAACATGACAAAAAGATGAACGATGATCAACACCGAAATCTCTTACACGCTGCAAAAGGAACTTTTGTTTATAGACCCCGCGTATCAATCAATCAAATCCGCTATAACGACCGCTATTCGATAACAGAATATTTTCCATCGAATTCTAGTTCATTTCTATTACGTATTTAATTACTTCTCCATTTAAATTCACTTACAAACCTCCCTTTTGATATTTTTTTATTATATAAAATTATATAAGTTTTATTAAAGTAATATATTTTTTTTTTAATTTAGATAAAATTTAGATAAAACAGTTTAGATAAGATTAAATTATTCTCATAAATTAAATAATTCTTATCGTACTTTAGTCCTAAAAAATCAATTAAAGTACCTTTGATATCAGTGACAAGAAGACTTACAGTATCTCACCAAAAAAAGTAAAACACAGTATATTATACACCGAACGCGTAATTAAATCCAGAATTCGCCGAAAGACCCGAGTAACCAGCGAACCACGAGGCACTTTTTCTCACTTTAAAAAAAAAAAAGCTTATAAACGCCGTTAAGTACACACCTATCGCGTGTCGAATCCGTCGATCGGATTCCGATTACGTGTTCCTAAGACTTTTACGAATCGCGCGTCGACGCCTTACAAGTACCGGCCGTCGGCTCGAAAAACCGGGGAAGAACTTCGCCCCGAGAAGGCACGGCTTAATCAAGGGATACGCGCGTCCGGGTGCGCACTTACTCGCACAACTAGGACACGGGCTTCTTTCTATTTAATTCGATTAACGCGAAGCGAGCGCTCGGGGCACCTGCGGGCGACGCGAAGGAAAAGAGCAAACACCTCCGCGGAAAAATCGGGCGTCTATCCGATTTTTATGCGTTTGCGCAGGTGACGAAAAACGGCGGCGACGCCTTTCAGGTGCTACTACTCCAACGAACGCCTCTGTGAGTCACCGACGCTAGTCTAGTCTTTCATCTACTGTTTATTCTGTGATTTTCCTTTATCGTATCTGGCAGGTAATTTTTTTAATTGTATAGCTACACGTTTCTAGCCATACGCACTGACTGCTTATGTTTCCTGCAAGCTTGCAAATCCAAATTTAAATAGTGAAAGGCAAAGTACTAAAATTTTTCGTCAATTAATTGTCATTAAATTGAATGACGGAACGTAAAATACGTATATAAAAGTGCGAAATTAAACGAAGGAACCTAAAATACGTACGAAAGTAGCGATTGCGATAAACGAGGGAAAAAGTACATTATCTATTTACCGCGTGGGATACTAAACTTAGTGTTCCGACGATCGCGAAAAGAGGGAAGATTTTTTTTTTTTCGTCGAATAATACGCTCGCTTTATATCCACTCTGAGCTTTGGTCGCTTGATGTTATCTTCTCGACAAGTTCGCCAACAGGCTCGGAACTTTGCGCAACTTCGTCAACCCGCATTATGGAAGTTCTTCTTTTCTTTTTCACTCAGCGCCGCATATATTTTTTATGACTTTTCTTATTTACTGGCCGAAACCCCGGAAAAAAAGTTCATCGAGATACGGCCATTTTTCTGCCACCTTGACGAGTTTCTCGCGCGGTCGGATGTACCGACGAGTAGCATTGCTTATACAAAAAGGTCGCTAAATGCGAAAGGTATTCTACTTTTTCTTCGAAATCGAGTACCTTTTTGCTATGCGTAGAAAATGTCCTTTCTTTGGGTAGTGGTGATGAAAAGAAGTGTTATTATTTAATTTGAATGAAATTTGAATACTGTGGGCACAGTAAATTTTTTTTTCTATAAAGTAATATCAAAAGTTATTTAATAGAAAATTTAAAGAAGAAAATATGTCCTGCTTACAAGTTTTCTGTGTATCGAACGGAAACCCGAGAGATCCTTTTAGTATGTAAGATTTTTTGTAATCCGGACCCGAAAACAGGATATTTATTTTCCTCTGCGGGGTTGCTTTTCTAATGTAATACATGCATATTACTCTGGATAAATAAATAAATAAAATGTAAATACAATTAACTAGTACTGTCGTATAATTATAGGTGTACTCTGATTATAATCAAACTCTTATAACCAGCGTTAAAAAAAATTAATGCCAAAAAAAAACTTAAATGATTAAATCGAGATTGTAAAATTTTTCTCATCAACCTTCTATTTATACCCATCATGAAATTTGAAATTCCTAACGAACCCCCGCAGAGTAAAAGAAAGAAGGTAAAGGGAACAAGTTATCCCCGGTTCCGCGAGTTCCGCGAGTTATATTGCCGCCTCCCCTTGGCAAAATAAAAATAAACAAAAAAGGAGAAACGAGTGGAGATGGAGAGTGACTCTCGAGGCTCGAGATTAAAATGATATTACCGAAGCCGTCGTCGATCGCGCCGCGCCTTCTCGCATCCCTCGGAAAAGTAATTAAAATTCCCCGCACCCCGACGGAGATAACGCTATATAAATTAAGGCACCGGCCGCGCGTCGGAGCTCCGTGTAAATAGGGGAGGAGCGAAAATTTTGCGCGAGGGCTTTTTCCTGCGGCTGCGCGCATAACAGGGGGGGAGGATGAGCTAGATTGGGATTTTTAATGGAAGAACAACAGCCGTGCAATTAACGCGTCTCCCCGATCTCGCTCGCATAATTTCGTAAAATTTTCATCGAAATTATTTGATTAATTGAAAAATATTTGATTAAATTTGCAGAATCTTTTTACATGGAAATTTGCACTTTTTTCTTTTATTAATTATACATTTTAAAATTATGGCTTATCAGTGCATGTCCTGACAATCCCTAGCAAATAATTAAATAAATACTAAAATAAAGTGAACTGATTTGCACGGCAATTTAATCATTAATAAGAATAATTACCAAATACGACTCCGTAAATTTTTTTCTTATAAAAATAATGTACCTAACAATTGCTTGTAAGTTTTAAATCGAATAGCGAAGAATGAATATTAAATAAAAATATTTCACATTTTAAATGAGGGAAAAAAAAATTGTACGTATAATAAAGTTCTGAAATGCGAACAAAGAAGAAATATCTATTCACAATTCGTTACAATCAAACGGACGGGCACACGATTCACGAAATTACCCTACAGTTAAATCCATCGTAGCGTATCGAAAAAAAGCTATCCATCGTAACCGATAAATTTTTGCTTCCTTGCAGAGAAGGTATCACTATAGCGTTGAAAATTCACATATAAATTCATTTAAATCGTTAAACGGGCTGAACAGTTCAATGCAAAATAAAAATAAAAATTAAAACTAAAAATAATTGCTACATAATAAAAACTAAGCCTTAACTAACCGAATTTAGATGAGAAGAGTATAATTTAAGATTGAGCAGGTTTGACATGGTTTCTTAAAAAAATAATATTGTTTTTTAGTCAAAGTGCATAAATTTAAAACCACGTCAAAAACGTATGAAAATTTCAGTTTAAAATGATAAAGAAAATAGGAAGTAGAAAATAAAGTTTCGAGAAGCTAACTGCCAATCTATCAGCGGCGATTTTTTTTTTCACACGCAAACGCGCGTATCCATTCCGTATACCAGGGCATACACAATTGAACTCCGCACAATGTGTATACGATCGCGCGCGTACGCGCCGTAGGTAAATCGGTGAAAAAGGGAGGAAAAAAAAAAGGAGAGAGAGGAGACGAAGGGCCGCATAAATTTTGACAAAAGGGCGAAAAAGCGGCGCACAATGCGAGTCATCTCCTTTCCTCGCGCTGCCGTACACATATACCTGCATCCGAAATTTCTGACTGCGACCAGGTGTTGCTCGCGCGCCCGAGAACTCTTACATACATATACATACGCTTAGGTTAATGGCTCCAACGTTTTTCCGTAGAGTCGCGAGCATCTGCTCCCGGGCATTTTATCGGGACGGCCCATTATGCAACATCTCCTAATCGGTCATGGCGCCGTAAGTCCAGTCGGTCAGTCGGTACAATGAAGGGGCCCCCGGGAACTGCGCTTCCCCCCTTCTACCTTTTTTTTCCGGAACAGAGCTGTTTCTGGCCCCGTACTCGTCCTCCTCCTTTTTTTTTGCCGCGGAACCGAGCGCTTTTCGATTCCCAGGGCAAGAGGTGCCCGGTCGCGTATGTATATATATGGGCGCGCGGACGGATGGACAATGGCCAGATTTCACGTGGACGCGGAACCGAAGGTCAAGGGTTTTGACAGCTGCTGCGTCATCGTTCGTAGGACTTCACTTGTGGGATCGCTTTTGTAAATTGATATTGCTAATGCTTGATTCGGTAACCTTTCTGTTTGCTTTATTTTTAATCTTGTCTTCCCCCCTTCTTTTTCGTTACTCTTTTTGGAAATTTTTAAGCGCAACTGAAATTTGTAAAATTAATTCAAATATACTATTGTGCATGCAGTTTTATTTAAATTTTTTTAATATTATTGATTACAGAATTCGGATAAACTTATTATGCAAATCTAATATTCTTTTTTAAAATTAAAAATCAATAAAAAAAATCAATATTAGATTTATCAAACTATTTTAAATTCAAGTCCGAAATCAATAAATTCGTTTTCAGTTCGTACCTCTCGCTAATAACGAAAACCAAAACAAATATTTACACTAGCATTAACATGACAAAAGTTCCTTAAAAAAAAAATCATCTGTGCGCAATTACGTTCAATCGTTTCGAGCCCCAGCTCATTTGTCCAGCTTCGCGTCCCAAACTTACCACCGTAAATGCAATGCTCCACCCTCGCTTTGATATTGCTTAAAAAGAAAAAAGAAAAAAAGGCAGCGAGAAAAGGGAGAAAACGACGAGAAAATAAGTGCGACGACCAAAAAAAATTACGACTCTTTGTCCAAATCCGGGGAAATCCGACACTTATTTTTAAAGCGTACACGCGTGCGTTGCGTGCGCCTCTTTTTTCCGCCGATTTCTCTCCCCCGTTTTTCCGAGCAAATATAGGCGATAGGTAATACCGACTGCGGCTGACAGCGCGAAAAAAAAGACAAGGCGCGCGCGCGCTCGGTTTTAAAAATACGCGCGCAAGCGAGCACGCGTGGCACTTTTTTTAAAGGCGGTAAGCGGGGTTGCCTTTTTTTTTGCTCTGAGGGACGAGCGAGGAAAACTCCCAGGAAGACAATAGCCGAGATGAATGCTGGTGCTTTTTTATGAATATTGCATTTTTTACTACTATACAAGCTGCATTTTGTCTTTCTCTCTTTAAAGTGGCACTTTCTGCTGCATGGTAGATTCATTGGGACGCGTTTGATTTATTTGACTGATTAAAAATTAATTCTCGATTGAAATAGTGTAATGGTAATTGTAATAAGTCAACAAAAGAAATAAGAGCTAAGAATAGGCAATGAGAAGTGACTAATAGAAAGGCATACGAGAATAGCTACACCAAGAGAAAATTAAAGTACAAAAACAAAACTTCGGAGAGTTCAGCGGATGCGCAATTTAAATCATTAGCTTATAGCGAATCTAAAAAAAATTAATGCAAATTAAATACACACTAATAAGATAGTAAATTTTCTTAGAAGATTTTTAAATTTCACCTACACTAAAAATTACTATATAGTCTTTACTAAAGTAAGGACAAACTCGAGAAAAAATGGTATATAATTGCTAGTAAATTTTACTATAAATAATACAATTTAACTTGTATAAATCTTTTAAAATTTACTAGCCACTCCTTTCTTTAATAAATACTACCGTATTTTTTAATGCAATCTTTTCCTCCATGTACCCCCATTTCCATCATATAAAACAAACGACATCTCGTACGAACGCAAAAGTGTAAAATTACTTATCAGATAAAACTAATTTCCTATCCTAAGCCTCAGACGCAAGACAAAAGGGCCAAAAAAAAGTGTAAACAAACATTCCAGTGACAAAGCTTCCGGAAGGAAAGCCGATCGCCCCGAAGAGCGCAAGCCCGTCCCAGAGTACGCAACGCGCGTAGCCAGAGCGGAAATATCGGGCGCGCTTAGAGGGCTAATGCAATAATTCGCAAATGGGGCTGATCCCGGTTTCAGGCGCAAATGACGCGATGGTCCCGGCTCTTCCTTCCTCAACTCGTTAAGTTCTCCCGGCTCTCGGCCGGCCCCGAGCCCATGCGCCGCGCGGTATCGATGCCTATCTCGCGGCTCTCGCGACAATCGCATTTCTCACTCCAGTAGCGCGTCGCGCGAGCGGCCCCCGGGCCCGACGCAACAATGCCCCAGGGCCCCCATTAGCGGCATCTTTAACAGGAGCCGGCCCAAGGCGTAATAGGGATCCGGCCGATACTACTGGAGCGTGCCCCGCTTATACCGCAGCTCCGGGGATTTTCGCGGACCGGACGTGCATATCTCGGTCGTGTAGTTGCGCAGCTTTTCCTCGTTTCTCCGGCGGAAACTTTCGTTTACTTCTTTTTTTTTCTTCGATTTTTCAGTTTTCTTTGTTTTAAAGATGCTTCAAGACACTTTATACATTATACACTGAAGAAAATAATGTTGTAGATCCAACTAAAATTCTGTATATATAAAACAGTTAGTTTATTTAACTATAAACATTCAGTTTTATCATAGACAATGTATTAGTTAAATTGTAAAAATATTTAGCTAAATAAACTTTTTGTTAATTCAACTAAATATTTAGTTAAATCAATAAAATAATTTTGTGAGGATTCAAATTTGTAGTTGGATCTACAACATTATTTTTTCAGTGTAAAATATAAGAAACACGTTACAATTGGCTGAAGTGAAATTACATTTTAAAGACGTTAAAATCAACATTTTTAATATAGTAACAATGCTATTTATTTTTATGAAATATTATATTACGCAAGCAGATCGTGAAACGTGCGCGATTTTTGTATAAATTAAAAAGAAAAATCAATGCGAGATCAGCCTACAAAGTGTTTTTTATTTTTTAGAACATCTTTATTAAATTTCGGCAATAGTGTACCATTCAATATATCTGCTAAACATCTTCCCTCGGACGCCAAACTTGTTGCACCTGAATCGCAAAAAAATATTGTTATTAAATTACTGGGAAAAGCACACCGATTTATTATATACTTGCATAAATATTTATAATGAGCTTGTAAAAATAGAAATCAAGCTACTTATATACACCGTATCATCCACATAATATTTTTTTTAATTAATCCTTCACGTGGTTATAATAAATATAAAAAAAAAATCACAAATAAATATTATATTATAATAAACCTTCTAAAACTGAACATTAAACTAAAAACGTTTATTGATTAGTAACGTTAATTTAATGTTATTATACTATCTGTTTATCCTATGTACTCGCAGTGTATAATAAGAATAGTTTATAGTTTACAGTAGTATACACGTGGCGAGACTGATCAACGCGTCGGCATCGCGCAAAGGCACCCGCAAACGTCGGCGCTGCAAAAAAGAAGGAGTACGAAAGAAAGAGACACCGACAGCGTCGCGGAGCCGAAGATCTTGCGTATCGAGCCGGGGGATCGATGGCCGAGCTGGGCGGGGTAGGAAGGGATCCGGAGACGCGCACAGTGGTCTCGCGCGGCGGCCAAATCCTTGTTTAGGAAAAACAGCGGATTTGAGGCGGCTGCTACCGATCTCTAGGCATTATTCTTCCATTATTGCTGGCCAGCCGTGCGTGCGCCAGGCCCACCCCCACCCCGGGGGCTGCACACCGTCTAATCCTTTAATCCGCGCCGCTGCGGGAAATGGAGCTGCTTGCGCCGGCGCGAACGGATCGCGACCCCCGCTGTTCGCCGGGTAGCGAGACGCCGGCGGCGCGCGCGAAAAAACGCACCGGCGTGCATGTCCGCGTGTTCGCGCGCGCTGCCCTCGGCAAGCGCTTCCCTTCCGCTTTCCCTCCGGGATTTGGCCTGGGACTACTTTTTTTGAAAGTTGTGCTGCTCCACTTACGTTTGTCTTTCGCTTGATAGTTTTTGATATTAGCAAAATCCAAGGCGCTTCGCGCGTCCACTTTTTTATTCGTATTTTTGAGATTAGATTTTTAAATTTAGCGCCATTTAACCGGATATATATGCCCGTGCGCCAAATAAATCGTGTTTTAAAATGCTTCACGTCATCCTGCCATAACTTTTTTTAAGACAGGATTTTTTAAAAGAGGATTTTTTAAAAGATCATTTTTTAAGGTAGGATTTTTTAAGAGATAATATGGACGGTAATTGCGTGGTTGAAATAACGTTTAATAAGTTGGATGAGAAAAAAAAAATCCAATTGCTACAACGCAAAATACTTTGATGTACCCACTAACAGGTTTACTGAGTTAAATTACAATGAATTAAACGTTTCATGATTTGTATTATATAAAAACGGTGTATCTGCATTTTTCATAGTACCTGTTTTAAACGCAAGAGAGGTATCGTACTGGATTCAACAAGCTTTTTTTTAAACATAGAAACATTGTCAAACTAGAAAAGAAACGGTGTCATGACAAAGCATTTCATTATAGATAAATAACCATCAAGTGGTGGTACCATTAAGTAGGGCATCTCGTTATAACACGTGCACAAGTTTACATCGACGTATAAGTAACTTGAGGCGAAATCAACTTCTTCATATTTACGGAATATCTGCTCGGATAAAAAAAAATTGGCTTGTCACTCGCGATCGAATGAGGCGTGACAGCACGAAACTCACCTCGAACTTCCATCGCGCCAAAGTTCCTATATAGCTCCTGAAGCCCGCGATTGCGGTATAAGCTTCTCGCGTGCCAGTCGGCATTGTTCTTTTCTTATCTTGCATCCCACCTTCTTTCGACGCACGCACGTGTGGATCGCCTTAATATCATAATTGGCCGAGGTATGATTTTCAACTCTTACATGATAACATGTTTTATTTGACGTTTATGAGTGTACAGGTGATTACTAAACGAAGAGAAATGTTGTATAATATTAAATAGCATTCGTTATATTCTTGAGTGCAGAGACTAGAACAAACTGCGGAAAGCACGATAATGAATATACACGCATTTTTTTAGTAAATTTAAAAAAGAAAAAAATTCTAATTTTAGAGATTCTTAATTTAGCTGCGACTCTCGTTTTAATAAAGAGTTTTAATAAAACATTAGTAGTTTTTTCCGAAAACATTTGTTCCTTAGTGAGTCTATTATAAAATTCAATACTAAAAATTCAACGCAACTGCAGACAGTTAAAATCGTATCGCCTGAAAGGAATATTGACCATCTGGGAAATGCTCTTGAGTGACGTAACCCTAGAATTTAAATGGCGTAACCCGAGAGAGAAAAAAGGTGTAACGTTACCGCAAAAGTGCATCCCGCGATTTTCGAAAAAAAAGAGGCCCCGAACAAAGCGCGGTCGCCGGAAAATAAGAGCGATTTATATCGAGAATCTCCTCTCGCTTTTCCCACTTTTCCGGAAAATGAGAGTAAGAAAAGCCTTTTGTCCCTCCGCTGCACAAATGAGATAAAGGCGAACAAGCGAGTCCGATCGAACTTGACAGCTACCACGCACTCACTTCCTTCTTTCGCGAGAATGATGCGCTCGTACGAAAACAATTTGTTTATCGTACACGTCGTACAGTTTTTGATTACAGTAAATTCAATTATTCACTACATTTTGGGACAATATACATTTTCTATTAAAAGAAGTTTTCTTTTTTTTTTAATAACGGAGTAACTTTAAAATCGACAAAATCACCACATTAAAGAGAAGCGTCGATCGGAAGGGTCGTCCGCTCCACTTAAGTTTTCCCGAGAAACCGTCGACTTTACAAGAGCGTCGCATGAAAACAGAGAAACGTAACCCAACGCCCCTCGAGTTCTGGGCTGAGTTGTCGATATGTACCCTGCGGGGGCGGACGTCCGGTGCGCTCTTCGCTGCATGTGTACTGCATCCAGTAGCCAAGTCGACTCCGAAACGATGAATGAAGGTGGCAACTGCACGAAAGAGTGTGAGAGTCCTGAGGCCGCGTAAGACGGATACCGATGATTAATATGCCCGCGAGAGAGCTTCACCCCTGTTTACGTTTGTCTGGTTTTGTTTGGCTTAATGCTTTAGAAATTTAATTTCACACGATCAAAATAAATTTACATTAATCCATTCAAAAGTGCTATACTCTTAAAATCTGAAAAGCAATTAATTATTTACTTTTAGTTAATAATAAATGTGTGTATAGAAAAAGAAAAATTGACTGATTGTAAAATTGAAATTTAGTTGTAAAGAAAGTAGTAAAAATAGCAGTCGTTAAGTATTCACTTGCCGCGTAACATTTAAATATTTAATTATTGTTGGATGTTTAAAACGGAATCACGTTGCAAACGTACATTCTATATTTTATTAATAAATATACATTTAATTTTTTTTTCCAGAAAAGAATGGAAACTATATATACAGATACATAACAAATAAATTAGTTAAAGGTTCGCCATAATAGCAGTATTATTTCACTTATCTACTAATATATATATATAAGAAACTATAACCTATTACAAAATATTGTATACAGTATTTCTCTTTCGTTAAAGATCATAATATCAAGAAATAGGAGCAATTTTCACTAATCATCAATCATTATTCTCAGGCGACCCACGTATTTATTTTTGTTTTACATCTCAATATCCGTAATAATCTCTGACTCACTACAATCATCAATTTCGTAAAAATATTCTCTAAAAAAAAAAAAGTTAAATTGATAAATCGAAGAAAATCGAGAGTTCCGCATCCGTGCAAAGGGATGTAAAAGGATCCGTGTAAGAGCGGAAGGAGGAAAGAGAGGAAAACACGTATCGACTCCTCGAGCAAGTCCAAGATCAACAGATCCGAGAAGTGTCCGCGCGTACACCACGGGAGACACCCACGAGGGAAAAAAAAGGGAGGGTGCCGGAGAAGGAAAACACGCGGCAGAAGTGGAGAAAAACGCAACGAATCATCCACTTGCGCCCGCGGGGCCTTTCTCACGTGTCCTGGTGGCGGCACATGCGCCTGCGGTACTTCCTGGCCGGGCGGCTAAAAATATGGACCGATCGCTCCACCCGGTTAAAGCGCGGCCCCCTTTATTTTTTCGGGAATTACAGATACCGCCACTCGATAAATCTCCAAGACGCGCGCGACCGCGAAGTGAGCGCCATGGAAAACACAATAATTGGGTTCACGTGGAATATGGGCGCGTCCATGCGGTGGGAAAAAAAACTTGTGGGCGCGGCGCGGGGGCGGGGGGTGGTTAAAGGCGACGATGAATATTTCACTGGGAGACTTGTACAAACAGTCATTAACGCCGTGTGCATGTAGCGAGGTGCTTTTGGGGAATCTACTTGCGATTGTTTTCCTACTTGCGGTTTCATCAAGCGTCACTTATATACGTTTTTTCTTTTTTGCTCTTGTGAAAATAGTTTGATTTTTTTCTCGATTTCTTTTAATAGCATTCGGATGCGAAGGAGTGACGAAAATAGTTTCTTTATGCCTGTTACACTTGTATTTTTATCGGCAGGTGCACCCTTTTAATACCCGTTCTTATAGGCTATAATGATTTTTTTAATGATCTCATCATTTATCAATATCTTATCCTGAAATAATTTGGATAAACTCATCAGAGCATATGCAATATTTAATAAAAAAACCTTAAATTTTATGGGTAAAAAGTGAAGTTTACCAGAAGAGTACCACGCCTCCGGGTCACCAATTTGGATGAAACTTTGGAAATGGTTTTCTAGTACCTAATAATGAAACAAACCACTTTTAAATTGATATCATGGGCCTTTATTTAGCAGATAAAGTAAGATTTTTCAACATAACTACTATATCTATATACACTATATTTTTAGTATTGCCCATATGAGCAGTGCAAATGTTTTTTAAACAAAGGCCTATAGGAGATCGATATACAAGTGGCTCGTTTTATTGAGGGGCACTAGAAAACAATTTCCAAAGTTTCATCTAAATCCATGATCCGGAATTGAGACACTCTCCTTGTTAGTGTGAGGAAACGCGTAAAACTCTGAAAAGATGAAATAACGATACTACAGAATTAATACAATTTTTACGACAATAGAGTGAGACGAGATTACGCAGAGATGCACGAGCCTCTTCCCATTTGCATCGCGACACGCAAACAAAGATAATTGATCATCGAGGCGCAAACTCGCTTATAATGGGAACACCGCGCGTCCTTCGCCAATTTTCCGATCCATCGGAGCTGATCCAACGTATCCAATTTGACGCGGAAAAAAGGAACCCTTTGAGCAGCAGTTCGGAGGTGTGACGCGCCCGAGAGAAAGATGCGCGGCGGAGGCAAAAGAGACCCGCGACACCGACAAAGGAGAACGAAAGCTGCGATCTGAAAAAGTTTGGGCTTTGTGTCTTGCAGTGGCGAGTGAACGAGAGGGAAAATAGATGTAAATATTTTCACTCAGTCGGTATTGCGGTATACAATACATACAAAAAGTAAAAATAATCATGAATGAATGCTATAGGATACGTCGTTGGTTAATTATCAAAAAAGCACGTGGTCAAAATAATAAAATTCAGAAAAAAAAATTATGCATCAAATATATTTTGTGATCTTTTAATAATATTTTATATTAACCATTTATAAACATTTCTGTAAAAAATAGTAAAAGTTCTAAATGTACTTTTTAAAATCATTTTAAGCATTTAAATCAAATCATTCCTTTTGTAAAAAACGCCATAACATCAAAAAATTATGCATTCTTAAAAAAAAAACCGGTACAAAAAACTTTAAAAAAAATAATTATGCACTGTAGAGGAAGAAGTGCAAGATTCCTCTTCGCATACACAAAGATTGGCTTACACCCGGAGCCTTTTCCGCGAAATAATGGACTCCCCCGCGCGGGAGGGTAGAGATTACGCCTGGCCGGCGGGAAAAAAAGGTGTGCAGCGGAACGTGGAAAAGCCGCGGAGGGAGGCAAATGAGATTGCGGCTACAAGCCTTTGATATTCCGCGCTTAGTTTGCAAACATCGGCCTTTGTGCCGTCAGCTTAACGGCAAGGACGCTCGCTTCTTTGTGCGTCGGGGAATTTTACGCGGATGTTGTTTTCGTCGGCGATTTTTGCTAAAAGTGCGCTCGCGGACCGAGTCGCGGCCGGCGGAATCGAAACGCCTTTTGATGCGTATATGGGAGCAGTTTACGGTGAATGAGACGAGCGGTTTTTTTTTTTTTTAATGGGCTTGCAGGTGCGGTAGTAAATTTAAACCCATTGAAATTTTGGTTAAAATTTGTTTATTATTTTTGAATTAAAATTTTTTAGATAAAATTTGTTATATGCATTGTACTACTTACTAGGAGAGTACCAGACCTCCGGATCACCGATTTTGTTGAAACTTTGAGGACTGTTTTCTTATATGAAAATAT
>JAWWEN010011941.1:0-23407 GCA_035582955.1 Sycophila texana | reverse complement strand
TTATAAAAGTGTTATAGCGGTAATTAAGAATAAATATATTCTTTTGAAAGTGATTGTAACACGACAACCACCTTAAGGGGAAAAGATTTGTAACGTGAAAGTTTTTGAATTGGAGAACTTTTCGTCTTCTCTGGTTTTTATATGCACGAAATAACGGGGAAAATCAAATTGAAAATAATTGAGAAAAGAAAAATACTTTTAGCTGCTCGTATAATATATGTATTTTATTTAATTAAAAGTGTGTCGACGACGCGTCGAGCGAATCAATGATTTGTGGGCCACGAACTTGACCTCTAATTAAGTTATGCGATTAAAATATTTAGTTTACTCATTATTTCATCCATGTACAGAGAATGTGCCGTAAGACTATACTTCGTTCCAAATTCATTAAGTTAAGCTTAAGTAGTAACGGTGTATTGAACTTGCGTAAAGGAAACGTGACACGTGAGAATCGTTGATAATTATAATAATGATTGCCATAAGCATCACTTATTTTACATACAACAGTCATAATAGCTTTATATATTACTACCGTAACCTCAATAGCGTGGGCGAATTATCATATTCTAGACCACGTTATGTTGTTCAAGGGAACGGAAGAAGAGATCGCACTTGACACTTATTTGTGCTTGCGTCGCGTTATTTTATTCAAATTTTCGAGCGCGCAATTATAATAAAAAATAAATTTTTGATCTACGTTAGATCGCGTAATTAGATAATATCTAATAATAATGCTCGTACGCAAATTCAGCAGCAGTAAATTTGTGAATATATTACGCTTGCACCGAAAGTATGCGCATATTCAAAATTCAATTAAAACTTAAAAGCCTCCAAAGAACTTTTTGCAATTGACCTAAACTAACACTGTATTCAAATATCCACTGTCTAATGTCACTCAATAATTTATCTACAGACGAACATACAAAATACGCACGTCGAATTTTCGCCGATTTCTTTCGACATAGTTAAGAGTACACTGGTGCAATATTCCTCCAAAGCAGCGAAAATCATGAATAATCAAATCGGAGCGCATCGTGCGGAAGACACGGGAGCATAAAGGCCAAATTGATGGGACAATATATAGTCGCGTATGTAAACACGTTGCGCTGCAGTAAGAACGCGCGCTGCGCGCTATGCACGTACGGCAGTTACGTAGTTGGCTTCATTCGCTTAATTGGAGGGTCGAAAGCATTTCGAGAGTTTGCGTTTGAAGTCGAGAGGGCAAGTTCGCCGGCGAGCGCACGCGTACGTCTGCGAGCCCGCTCGATGCCGCTCGAGTTTATGCAATGCTTCCAATGGTCCGCCCCGGCTTCCGTGTACTTACCGAGTCGCCCGAGTTCTTGTACGTCTCGCGGGTATGTAGGTGAAGCTCGAAGCGAATTTAGATCCTTTGAGACGCGCGTGCACATCTTAGTTGGACAAATGCCGCTGCATTAATGCTACACGCGAGATTTTAGGCATATAAGCACTGGCCGACAGTCGCCTATATGTTTATTGAATATTTTCTTTTTTCTTTTTTCATTCATAAATTTGTGTTTATAGACTGTTATTTTCGTGTATCATTAATTTCTTCCGTTTTACATTTTTTCCTTAAAAATTCGTGCAAACTGAGAAATAGGTATTGTAAAAATTACGATACTCTATATACGGTAAAATTTGTCATAAATATACAGTAAATTTTACTGGACAGTATTAAAAATAATCCTACACGTACAGCAAATTTTACTGTAGAACATAGAAATTTTTATGCGAAAGTCCAGTCTGTGGTTAGGTACCTATAAATCTATACTAAAATGTGCCATACATGTATTACATCTGTATACTAAAGATTAGATTTAATTAGTATCTGTATACAAATTACTACCTAGTAATTTTTTTCTCACCGCAGTACTGTTTTAATTAAGTCTGCTGAAACACTGTAATAATATTTAGCCATAATTCAGGATATCGTCGCGGTAGACAATTTTTTTTCCGATTTGTATTTGTCGACGCGAGTACACGCGTTCATATAGTGTACGAGTAGAAACCGTGCGATCGTGCCGCCAGCGTCGAGGGCGTAATCTCGTCGAGCCCTCGAAAAGATTCGCAGCGCGTCCTTGACGCCACTTTCTTCTGGAGTATACGCGGGGGGTCGACCCGTCGACTCTTCTCTCCTTTCCGGACGACTCAGCGGGGCCGTCGCACTTTGCGACTCGTTAAATTTACATTCCGCGGATGGTACGCGCGGCATCCGCCGAGGCGAATTCGCTCGGGTGCCACCGCGGCGACTTGCGCGACGGCTAATTGATTGGCGCCGACTGACGCACTCGCCTATATACCGACTGCGGGGGCAGCTCGCGCGTGAGTCTCGTAATTGGAAAATACCGCCGAGGAAATTGCTCTTTTCGTTTTTTTCGTTACCGAATTGAATTTTCTTCCGCTCCGATGCGTGCGAGAGAGGAGGGGGCTGAAATTTTCAGTTTGCTCGTTGATTTAAGACGATTATGAGAGTGAATAATGGGTCGAGAAGAAATTGTAGTGGCGGCGTGCGTATATAATGTGTGAATGGAGAGTCAATATAGATTTATGGAATTTGTTACATTTACAGAAAAATCAAACAAGAGATTAATTTTTATTTACAGTACGAAGTACATAAGTACTCCTTAGTTACGTAATCAGCGGAGTAATTTGACTAATATTCAGAAAAATTTCGTTAACTGCAGTCGATTTTCACAAATTAAATTTTAGATATTAGGACGCCGTACTTTACATTGTCGAGTGGTGTATTGGGAGTTCAAAATTTCCGTATAAGGTAGCCACATCAGCTAAATAGATCGGAGATTCCTTGTCGCGCAAGGGAGCTGTCGTTGTATGCTCCGCAAGTTCCCCTCGTAATTAGCTAAATGTTATTGTGGGGTTTAATGAATCTGCTATAATTAACGATAACTGATAACGTGCATATTAATTTTAAACGTCGCTGGTTCGCCGCTTGATCTTCGAATCCTAATTACACTAACATTAATTGGGTACATAAAGATTTTTATGCACTTACAGTACTTTTTGATTTATGGATCTCAGTCCCGCGTTGGTCAAACGAGCATCACGTACTATTAGCACTTACGATGCGAAATGTTGGGAGAGTCTTGCCTGCGACCCCGAGTCTTGATTTATGGTTCTGGTGTGGTCACTACTAGAGCAGTGATTTTATCAAAGGGTCGTAGCCTAATTAGTGAGATAATGTACCGAAACATTTTTTCTTTAAATTACAAAATTGACAAATTTTCCACATAGTTACGTAATTCGTTTACGCAACGATCACATTTAAATTATTATTCCGTAAGAATAATTCGTATTCCGAAAGAATAATTCGCAGAGAAAATGGATGTTCAATTGATAAATAAATCATTAGTGTTTTTATTCTTACGTGCTCGGACAACTTTGAAGCAATGTTGTACTTACAATTCAATTGCAGAAAATTTGTCGTGCGTGCAGATAATGCGAATGAAACCGCGGCGAATGATGTAGATGTTGAATGTACATGAGTTTAGTACGTGCATGAAAATCAAATTTGCGAACGATGAAACCGCCTACTGTCATCGATTTTTCCAAGTAGAATTTCGTTTATTCAGCCGAACGAAATTCGCACTGTACCCATGTACTACATTCATTGTTGTCCGATAAGGGATTCAAACAAAATCGTCGATTTATTATACTTTTTCAATGAAAAGTTCATCCGAAACGTGAAATCGATTATTCTTCACAAAAAAAAAATCGTATAAATATTATATTTTACATTTATTTTCTCCACTTTATTATTTTGGAAATTCTGAACCTTCTTCTAAGAAAACGATTATTAAAGTCGGTCCCCTTGGACAAATTAAAAGACGAGTCGCTCTTAAAAATAGCCTTTCTTATATCGCATCGTCGTCGCAGATAGGAGGGATCACTTCCAGTTACAAACTCGGAACGAATCGAGCCCGCGGTGTCACATATCGGGGCCGGTATCTCAGGGTCCGCGAGACCCAGAAAGAAAAAGAGCGTGCGCTGCGAAGATAAACAGCGATTGAGAAGCGGCCGTCGAGAAACAGGGGAAGAAGAGAAGAATCCGGCCGCACAAGCGTATAGGTGTATCCGCACATCGACTCCTCGCGATACTTCTATATCTACACACGCACTCACGGAGTAGAGTGGCTCGACTTTCCTAAGCCATTCGCGCGATATACATACCCGTACTCACCTCCCGCGAAAAAAAAAGAAGGAAGGCCCGTACCGACCGCGGAGGTACACATTGTGCGGGCGATATGCGCGTAAATTCCGCAGCGACGAAAAGCGCGAAGCCTTCGGCGACCTCGAAGAAGTTCACGCCCCGCACTTGGGCCGCGGCTAATCGCCGGGTAATTGATTCGGGGCCGCCTCCTCGGGAGGAAGAAATCGCGCCCCTTGCCGCTTGCGTTTTATTATGCACTCGGCCGAGATAACATCGCCCGGGGTACGGCGGCTTTTCAAGCCCGCGTGGGTGGCTGCGCCGCGAGGAAGGGTCGAGGGCTCGCCCTCTTCTCCTTTTTCCAGGCTGTGCGGGTGCTCCTATGCGCGGTTTGAGCTAGAGAGAGCTTGTGGGTGGTATGCGGCTTCCGCGAGTCGCGTTGTTATCTTTCGCGATGCCTGTTATCGTTTTCTACGACTGTTTGTTTTTGCAATCAATTTGCTGCGCGGATTCGCGTGCTGATAGAGCCGACGACTTGCGATGCGGCCGACGATTTAGAGGAATGCTAAGCAACTGCTTTTACGTGATGATATCATTTTTTTTTTCTTCTTTTTCTGATTGGATGTTGATAAAGGTCTGTTTAATTGAATTCGGTGACGAGAATGTAAAAATAACAATCGTAAATATTATTTATTTAATGATTTTTTTTCTTTGTTTTTTTTTTATTTCCGTTTATTTTCAGTACAAGTCGTAAATAGACATTTATGAAAAGTTCAAAATATCCGTTTGTTCATATAAAATATTTATTTTATGCCTTGCAGTACTCCTTATATTCAAATCCAGTAACGCTCCATCATAGTGTTACAGCGAGCAAGAATAGTTTTAAAATCCTTTAAGGAAAAAGCTTCATCTGTAGTCCCCGCTCGAAATACAGTTTGGAGTTTGGTACTACGTGTTTCGATAAATCAAATTCTTTTTCAATAGTTTTTCAGAAAATCCCCCCAAAAAATAAAACATTACGAATTTATTAAAAATTGCAATAAACTATAAACGAACCATAAAAAAAGGTTCCTTTTAAAAGAACCCACCTCGAGTAAGCATCTACATAAATTAAGTTCTCCTTCCGAGCCAGCCCGTGAATTCCTTAATAACTCCGCGAAAAAAGGTGCGCACTAAACTCTTATCAACGACTACCCGGCGCCTCTGAAATATTAAAAGAAACTGCATTTCCCGGCAGTCGAGCCTCGAGTCTCGTGAAATTTACGTTCGACCGTTCAGCTCGTGCTGTGTTTTCAATGAAATTTCACGGCGTGCTGCACAATGCCCGGGCCTCACACCGTAAAGCCTCGACGAGTTAGTGCGCATCGCGCGGCCGGAATCGAAAATTCGCGCATTGCGCAGCACGCGGCGCTTGACGTAAAGCCTCCCCCTCGCTGCTGGGACTTATTTCTGGAGGAGGCAAGATAAAACAAAAAAAAAAAAAAACATAAAAATAAAAAAAAGGAAGGCGAGTGAGTGTAAGACTGTGGTGCAGGCGCAAAAAAGACGTCCTCGGCGCTCGCGATGAGCAACATCGTGTACGAGCCGGTGGGGGCCGTCAAAGGGGGGGGGGGGGGGAAGACGGGCTTTTATCGCGCGTCGCGTAGGTGTTTCGCTCGGGCGTAACTACTATTATCAGAAGTGCAATTATGTCATGAAGAGGCCGGGAAATGCATGTGCGCTTGGACGCATACACACGCACGGGGCCGATACATGACGTTGGCAGTTAGAGCGAATTAACGGCGCTGCAGTGTATAGCGCCCCGAGGATTACGGCGCTCGCGATGAGAGGATTTTATTTTTGGCTTTGATTAACGCGCGGCACTTACTGCGAGCGTCAGTGTAATGCCCGGCTTTATTGATGGTTAACGCGTGTTGCCGCTTCTATCATTTTTACGAATTTATGTATGCATGCGACGTTTGCAGGGATTCCGAGTTGAATCTTCGAATCTTTTTCGACGTGCGAGTTTTTTTTTTTTATCGTCGTGGATGAGGCGCGTGCAGATTCTATTTGCGCTTTACTTGTGTCGGACGAGTGACAATAATTAATTTATAAAATTAAAGGTAATTACCGCTAAACCAATGAGAGCATGAGATACGCGCGATAATGAAAAGGCCGTTGATTTTTTTATTCAGGGATTGTATTTCACTTACGGGAAGATCGATGTTATAGACGCGAGTGACGTTTATACATTTGGATCTATGAATTAATGATTGTACGCTATGATATATTATATATAAAACGTAACTATCGTATAGTGACGTTTACTATCGTATTTATTTACGCTGTGCAAATGTTTAGGTGTAGCAGGTCTACAATGCATTCAATGATAAACAGCTATTAATTTTGATATTTTATCTTAATAGTACAGCTCTTACAAACCGCAGAAAAATTAAAACGTGCAACTGTACGTAACGTATAATATCACGACGCTCGCAATTAATGTATCCCATAACGCTATAACTATTAACTTCGGAGGAATATAAATGCGGATAATTTATGTTATCGAGATTCGGGCAGGCTTTAAAAGTTCGCGTAAAAAATTTCGACTCATTACAATGCACGCGTTACATAAACCATAACAGTTTAAATTTACGTAAATTCCCCGGCAATATTTTACGTTTAATTGCACTTTATCGACTTTCTCGGATAAATCAGCCACTTTTATTTTCCTCACACTCGGACAGAACCTCGCATCGTTTTACAAAGAGGACACGACGAAAGCCGATCGCGTATCCATCCCCGCAATATCCCGCTTCGTGTTGCAAACAAACCCCCTAACGAGAATAGCAGCCCTTTGGGTTGTTAATAAGCAAACAAACCCAAAATTCAGCTAAAGTCCAGGGAGTTCCGCGAGGTCTCCCCGAGCATCCATTAGAACTCGAAACAGGCGCGCCGAGCGAAAACGCCGGGGCGTAAATCAGCTGGCGGCGAAGGGCGAAAAAGGTGCAAGGCTCCGGGCGCCGTCACGGGTCCTGCCCAACTTGCCGCACATGTACAGGTATATTATATACCAATACACTCTTAAGTTTGCCCGGCCACATGGCACCCCGTGCACGGCCGCACCGGCGAGTATATTAGGCGCTTCGCGCCCGGGAGTCGGCATTTAAATGCACCCGAGTATTTTACACTCGTGAGTCAGGCGGGCTCGACTCGATATGCTTATTTTGGAACTTGTGAATAGGGAGCTTGTCGAGGACGAGGGAGCGTTTGAAGTGGGTGTCGCTTGAGGAAGTGAGAAGTTTCGACTTTATTTTGATTGTTGATTGCGTGCTTTGTTGTGTCTTTACTGTGAATCGAGTCTTTGTATTCGAAATGGTTTGGTGAATTCTTTTTTTTTTATAAATTTAAAATTCAGCACGCAAAATTTTATAGACGATTGCATTTAATCCTACAGAAAGTACCTACGTATATCTACGCAAATATAGGTGTGAACATTTACGCTTTTATTTATAGGTATCACGATTTATCGAGCAAGATGACGAATATAAAAATTGTGGTTATCATGTTGTTTCACGTTGCATCACCAGCGTTCAAATAAGAGCCTTTGAAAATCAGAAAACACTGATAAGCAGCATCCGTTAAATCAGTAAACTGTCAAAAACAGGCAGCTGACGAAAAATACAAAGATCATCGAATGATTTGAATAAACCAAAAAACACGTCAAAGAAGATTTTTATATCGATCAGCAAGCATGACCAGGACCGACTGAAAAATAAAATCTGCCCGCAGAGGAGCTCATCCACTCCAAAACTGCCTGCACCGGCAGTGATCAAATTCGAAAGTCCGCCCATATCAGAGAGAAGCCGATAGCGCGCGGATATCAGTCGCCGCACGGACACACACACACACACGCACGCAGCTTTTACGCAGCGTGTGTATGTGCGCGGGGGGGTTTCGGCTCTCGGCCTCCCCCCCACCCCGGCGTCTGCAGCTGCGTCAGGCGTGGTCGCCGCCGCGCGGAAGGGGAGTGGGCGCGCGAGCGAGACGGAGCGAGAGAGAAGGAGCGAGATGGAGCGAAGGCGCGCGCGGCTCTCCGGCGCTGCTGGCCCTATGAGCACACAGTGCGCGCCAGTGACTCGCCTCGAGAGAACGACGCCGCTGCGCGCTCCCGTAATCTACCATCGACGCTCTTTTTCGCGTCGCGCGTCGTCCCCCTCTGCGCCGTCGTACACGCGAACGTGGTGCGCGCCGAGGAAGCTCCGGCGCCCAGGTGTGCCACCGCCGCTCTTCAACCCGCCGAAAACGAGATCGCCGCCAGGAAGTAGGTGCGAGAGGACAATGGACAGGAGAGGCTCGAGGGCCACAGCAGCAGCAGCAGCAGCGCCCGGAGCGTGCAATCCGGCGTTTAGGCCGGTCCGATGACGCGCCTCGACGCTATCTCCTCTTGAGAAGCCGGCTTCGCGCGCGCGACACCCACACTCGCGCACCGCAAGCTCCTCTCGCGCGCCCAGTGCCCCCCGAGTATTGCGCCCGGTACCTACAAGTGTGTCTTCCGCGAAGCAGCCACCAGTGAGTGCAGTTTTCCCAAAGAGTGCAGCGCTCGAGGAGAGAGCCGCGGGAGTATAAACAAAGGGACGCCGCCGCCGCCGCACGAGGCGCGCGCTTTTCCGATCGGGCCTCTTCCAGGAAGCCGCAGGCCAGGCACACGCAGGGGACGATCGATCGCAGCGAGGATCCTGTGCGCCGAGTGTGTGTATATATAGGCCCCCGGTAAGTAAGGTGTACACGCGCGTCGCGCGCCCCACGCTCACGCAGCGAACCTAACCTTACTCCCCGAGCCGATTTTGGCCAGAGGTATAATATAGCCGCGTGCCGTCCAGCGGAGAGAAAAATATATTCGAGGCTGTGCGTGCGTGTGCGAGTCTGTTGTCGGCAGCGTGAGGTATATTATGTACGCCTCGGGTGGCGTGTGTCTTTCGCGACGGAGCCAGCGGCGCCGCCGGAGAGAAAGTGAGCGACGCCGCGGCGGCTGCTCCGAAGTCGCCCCGGAGCGATTGTGATTAATTGACCTTTAATTGAGAAGAAAGCCTCATGGCTGTATTGCCGAAGGATCGTTCGTTCGCTGCGCTACGAGGGATCAATTGACGATCGGTGGCTGCGCTCGGTGCGCTTCTCGCGAACGCACGTTAATTGATTGCTCGCCGGAGTTTAAAGGTCTGTAATTGTGTCTGTTACGCGTCTGTTTCGTGCGATTGTTTGTCAACGTGAAATTTTAATTGTGAACGGAGCGAGTCCGTGTTCGAGCTCGAATTTCCGAGGTTTTTCGCTGATGCTGGGATCGGAGCGAGGCTCGTACATTGGAGCAACGGCCAATCTAACGCACACTCACAGCCGCTGAACAATTGGTAAAAGAATTATTTTTCTCTCCGCTTGAACGCAGGAATAATAATATTATAATAATATTAATAATGATAATGCTTTTCTCGAGAATTCCAAGAATGGAGTTCACGAAAATGATTGTCATACTTTCCCCTGCACTGAGGTCGATAAAAGATTGATATAAAAGTGTAATCCTTATATTGTGTGTAAATATTTATTGAAACGCAACCGCGAAAATTCGAGTCGAAAAATTAATTTATGAATTCATAACTGTTCACTTAGCATGGACGAGGATGATTAATTTGTAACGAGAAAATAATCATTTACATTTCCTCCAATTATAGTCTAAGAGATATGAATGAATTTTTATGTGCAGTGATATATGAGACTTAATTAATGGTACATCTTTTACGTTTATCATCCAATTGATAAATTATCATTTGTCACACCGCAGATTTACTTGCTCGTATTTCGTGTATCGATGTGCCGGCCACACGCCTCCTGCTTTCGCACAATCGTCGTCAGAAACGTAAATTTCAATGCTACGCCGTTCACTAGGCGTTCGAGAAAAAAAATGAATCGAAACCAGGTGAAACCTCATCCACCTTCCTTCATCTTTTCCTTTCTACATTGAACCGATCACGCGTTTAATTCTTAAATATTAATGAGATAAATTTTACTTTGTAAAAATAACTTTTTTTTTTAATATTGAAAACAGCTTTTTTTTTCTTAAATAATCTCTAAAAATAAAATGTTTATAATATTCAGTATAGGTATTCGTTTAATTTATTTCGATACATGCATTTTAATGCGCGAAGAAACAGCACAATGTGCTTAAGCACAGAGAATCTCGGAAAAGAGCGATAAGATCATTCGTTACGGAGATATAAAGCACAACCTCCTCATAAAGACATTTTTTACGTCGAGCGTAAGCGTTGCCAGATGAAAACTGGTTCAGCAGTAGCTTCTCAATCGCTAGCAGACGGAAAAAATTGAGGATTCTCGTAACATCTCCCGAGCGAACGATCTTATCACCATTTTCCGGGAGTTTATGGTTTAGTAGGTACAAGTTCATTAGCATACGCGTATTGGTTTAGATATGCTCGTAAATTCGTTTAGTACTAACAATGTTTTCTCAGCGAACATTTGAAAAAATATAATTTATCGATGTAAACTTCGAAAAAGTGTTTCCATTTTATTCGATAACGACAATTTATGGGCTTTAAATTGAAAGACGGAACGGGATGCTGCCTTTTTTTTTTAAATAATTTACATCGACAGAGAATAAATTTGAAAGCAACCAGAAATAAATGTTGCAAGTGGTAAATGGAGGAAAAATTTCTCGGATGCAGCAGCGGATTTCGAACTATCGGCAATTCAAGCTGTCCGGTGAAAGAAATATTTCGCTCGTATCCTTGACCCAATAATTTTTCCTATCTTCTCATCAATCCTTCACCCACGAGCGTACTCGCACTTGTCCATTCAAGGCTGCAGCCAATCGAATCGTCCCTAAACAATTACTATCATCCATCTGAGTAACTAATGCAACAGTTTCGCATGCTTTTTTTTTTTTTTTTTTCAAGATCAATTTTCCCTGCGCGGATAAAAAATTTACGCAGCTTGCCCCGATCCGCGATAACCGCTGCGTTTTCTGTCTAAACACACGAGAGCTGGGTTCGCTCTCTCGGCACCGCGCGTCAAAGGAAGATAAAAAATCAGGCGAAAAACCAGTTTGGAAAGATCAACAATGCGCTCGCCAACGATAAATCCCGAAAAGCCCAGCTCGAGCCGAAATTTTGGCAAAAGCAGCACGCGCCGGGCGGTAAACAAACTCGAGCGAGGCGAGGATGCAGCCCCTAGTCAGGAGGATATTAGAAAAACAGGAGACAGGGCCAGGGCCAGCGTCTGACCGGTTTCCCTGCAGTCGACGTGCCCAAATCGACCGGACGTCTTCGGGGGAGGTGCGTGTGTGTGGGGGGAGGGGGACACAAAGACTTTTCGTGCGTGCCCGTGGCTCTCTCTCTTTCTCTCTCGCTTGACTCGCCGCGTGCGAAACCGGCACTGACGCCGACCGCCGTCGTCTTGGTCCGGTTATATTTAGTGGCTTTGGGTCCCTACTCTTTTCCCTCCGATTCTAGGCGCGCGCTTTCTCGGAAACGCCGACACCCGCCCTCGCAACGTAGTCACGCGCGCACTAATGCAGCTCCGTTGGATTTTTGGAATCGGCAAGCTCCGCTCCGATATGGGGCTGCTCCGAAATTATTTTCGTTCGTTTCGAAGCACGGGGGCTGCGCCGAGGCAACATGCGGTTCGAATTTAAATCGTTTACCGCTCGAGTTGTCGGCCGTTTATTTTTCCTTTGTTGCGATGCAGTTGGATGCACTTTTTTTTGCCGGTGATTTAAAAAAAAAAAATGCAGTTCAGATGGAAGGGTATTTAAATGACTTTAGTGCTGACGATTTTTTTAAAATGAATTATTCAGTTTAACCGTTAGTCGAGGTTTAATGGGATTTAGACTAAATTATTACAGGAAAATTGAGCACTAAAACAGTTTAAGATTATGATTGATTTTACGTCCTTTAAATAATCGAATTAAATCTGCGTCAAAATAGATTTCGGATAGAAATTAGATTATTCATTCGCAAATTTAACTTTATTTCATCAATTATATCGAACGATTTATTTTTCGAAGAGCAGAGTATTTTTAGAGAATCTAATAGAACAGGCGAGTGCAACGAACCGATGGACAATCGGCATTTTAAACCATCGCCTCGCAACTAGCAAAAACAAATGCACGAGCCGATCCTGCAAACAAAGCGGAATCGTGATTTTCACGCGAATCCTCGGCACAAAAGTATCAAAGAGCTCATTATTCAAAGAGCGCGCCGCCTGTAATACGTTTACCCGAGCAGGGGCTCGCCTTATCAAAGCTAAAATTATTCCGAGTTTGCGCGACGAGTTTAACGAACGCCTCCGAACCGCGAGAACAGAAGCCCTTCGCGTGCCTCCTCCCCATCGGAGGCTCGCTCCTCTCTTTTTTTTCGCTTTTTCCGACCTCGCAAACGGAATTAGTTAAGCGCCACCGCGCGACTCTCGAAGGGATCGCCGTTGCGCTGAAGGGACTCGCCTAATCGCGAGTGTCCGCTTTTAAATTTTTGTGTACAGGTTGTTGATTCATTTTTTAACGCCTCACTGATAGGCGGATTACACTCATTTGAAATTTATTTTCTTGATGCATGCACTTAGTGTGTCACTCTTCTAAGCGTGGATAATGGAAGTTTAAGCTTTAGAAAGCTTTTTTTTTAAGCGTATTAATAAAAAAAAATGAATAAAACTTCAAATCTAACTTAATTTGAAAATAGTTTTTCGATTAATTAATGCAGTAACTTTAATTGAAAATAAGAGTCTTAGAAGGGATTGTATTTTTACGTTGCCTTTACGTCTAAGTAAAAAAAGTAAATTTAAATTTTTCGTGTTATTCTTTTTAAGTTGGTCAGATTCCTGCACTGTTGGAGTAGTTTAAATTTTCGTGTGTAATCAATCTTTAAAAAAACCAAAAAACAGAAGGAAAAGACTCGGAGTTTTTACTAGTTTTGATGGAAGCTCGAGCGCAAGAGATTTTCGTCAGAGTTTTCCATACTAATTGCTAGAGCAGCGAGCTTTTGTTGCTCTCGCCTCGTGGCCGAGTTAATTGCTCGAAATGTTCCAACAGCGCGTCGACCTAAAATTGTGGCCGGCAGAATTTTTTGTAATTCACGACTGGCTCTGCCGTCTTTCTTGCACACGCGAACGATCTTTAACAATGAGAGGTTTCCCTTTTGTTTTGGAATTTTAATTGTTAGTTCCTTCGCTCAAACATTTAAATTGCGAAACTCACGTACCGCGTAACGAGCAAAATTATTTTTTTTCTCTCAAAATTTAAACACGAATTTAACATACGGGCTTTCCACTGCGTTCGCTGAATCTGCGACGGAATAAGAGCGGCGAGAAGCAATTGCTAATCGAAATCGGCTCGTTTGCGAATCCTTGATTTTTCTCTCGCGTGCGCCGTGCATTTTTTCGCAGTAAACAAATACACAGGCCTTCCTTTCAAAGCCAATTATTCCTCGATCGCTTCTTTTATCTCTTTTTACGCGAGCATATTGCGTTCGGCGCTCGTTTTACTCGGAATCCGTATAATTACCGGACGACTCGTCGGAGAGCCATTAGACGGAATTACCCTTCACAAAGGCCGTTTTGTATCGATTGTAAACGCGTCATTTTGATGCTTCGTGGATTGATGATATCGTCGGCAGTTAGCGTCGGTCAAAGTTCAACCGATTACAAAGGCCATTGCGAACATTCGCGGCGTTACGCTTACACATCAAACGTCCGACGTGTACTGTCAAAATTGTAACGAGATGCATGCTCACTGACGAGTTTTGGAAACAAAGTCTTCTTGATATCCCTATTGAAATTTAAAGTATGAAAACTTTATTTCATCAGTATCTCATTCATTGCCTTATTTTATTTGGATACTTTTATATGAGAGTAAAATTATAAAATATGTGTTTTATTGTAGGTGTAATTTTCACGTATGAAAAAAAACGACAAGCCTCGTCATTTAAACTTCTTTTTAACTCCACTAAATTGACTTCTCGTAACATTGACGGATTTATCTTGAAACTTGGGTATTACGAGTTTAATATAGTATCATGAATTTAAGCTGCGACTTAACTTACTTCCTGTATGATGATGCACATTGGAGTAGGAGGATTAGGGAAGACTAGGTCGAGATAGAATCCCTAATAAAGTTATCAAGCATTCAACTGAATTCACTTTGTAAAGTGATTAATCACAAATGGTCGATTGCATTATGAGAAACCAATATTTCCATCAATGACACAGGTCTTCGTAAATTAATAAATATTCACGATCAAACGCGATCGAAAAAAAATTTATTTTCCATAAGGAGCTTTCAATTCGAGCCCCCAGGCCGGTAAAGCAGACTCAAAGCTTTTGTTTTTTATCCTTAACGATCAGCAGCTATAGAACATCGTCCACGTGCTCACAGACTCAAAGCTTCTTCCCTGTTGACTAATCTAACAGCCAATTAACGGCCGACTAAGTTCCACCCGGAAAAGTCCTTTATATAACCCACGGTATAATCACCGCTAAAGAGCACACCCGACAATTTCTCAAAGCAAAAATCGCAATTAGACTCGGGCGCAGCTGCGATGAAAATAAAAAGCCCCCCCCTTGGGAGGAATGATTCACTCGGCTCGAGAGCGCGGCTCCCACTCACGCCCGCAAGGCTCAGCAGCAGCCGAGGTTTCCCGCGATCGGGGCCTCGGCCTCCTTTGCGATTACCATAAGTCACATTATGCAGTTCAAGAGTCGCCGGCCAACGAGAAAGAAAGAGAGAGACGGCGTCTGCTCCGAGAACACGGAGTAGGAGGCCACCGCGAGAGATCCTGCGCCTCTCTCTCTCTCTCCTCTCGCCCTCCCACGCTCGCGAGCATCTCCCGACTGTCATTCATCATACGAGCGCACGCTCTTCTTTTACTCCTCTGTTTATCTTGCCGCGTCCGCTCCTCCTCGGGCCGCGATACGAGATCGCGAGAGCTCGACGCGCGGCGAGAATTAAAAGTGGCTAAATCACTGCCCTCGTTGGGACCGCGCCCCTGATAGACGGATTTCTTCCCGACGTTTATGAAGAAGAGACGTTGGCTGCTCAAATGTTTGAGCGCTTTTTTTAAAGCGATGCTCGAATTGTTGCGGTTGTGTTTTATCACGGTAAGAAAGATGCCTACGCACACTGTGTATATAGTAGATCCGCGTATTATGCAAGATGTCACGGCGTGAATTTTGCGCGGCTTATCGCATATTCTATTTTGTTTACATTTAATTTTTCCGCGAGGTGAGGGTAAAATTTAAAATATGACAATCGATTGTGTTGCATATAAGGATTACACTTGTTATCTCTTCTTGAAAATGTCGGATGTTGGAACGATTTTTTTTTTTTTTTTTTTTGTTTGTTTTATAATAACTAAAAAGTACGAACAGCTGGCGATCATAAGGTTTCGACCGACGCTTGCCAAATAAGCAATGTTTGCGAACATCCCGGCCTCAGTGCAGCCCAAGCCAAGTTTCTCCTCAAAGAGAAAAAAAAAACAGACGACGGCACCGCGCGCACTCCCCTCTCCCCGGGCCACGGAAAACCCGTGGCTTCTTTTATCGATCAAGAAAGAGGTCTCATTATCCGCTCTCGCAGCAATGTACACATCGGACCAGACGAGCTGAAGAAAAACAAACACCCGGCCAGGCCTGGCTCCTTAACGAACTCATCGCCAGCAGCAGTAGCTTCATCATCAGCAGCAGTAGAAGAGCTCGAAAACCGCGGACCTCCCTCGCCGCTCGATCTCAGTGAAGCCAATCAATAAGAGGGGAAGGGAAAATCATGTCGTCGACGGAGAACCAGCAGAACGGCACTGCCGCCCAGAGCAACGGCCTCAAGGGCACGACACTGACGAGCCTGACGGCGTCGTCGGCGCTGGGCGCCAGTCGCGGCGCCAGCAACTCCTCGTTCCTGTACAGCAGCAATGCCCTGCTGGCTGGCAGTCGAGTCGACAAATCGTCCGCGCGACAGGCGCCACCGCCTACGCTGCCCAAGTACACGTCGAGCTTCAATGCCGGCAGCAACGGCACCGCCACGGCCGGCGACCGGCTCAGCAAGGACCGCGAGGGCGGCGGCAGCTACCGCCTCGCCAGCCTCGACAGACTCGCGCTCCGCCAGAGGATCCTCGACGGCGACTCCAAGCCCAACGGAGACGCTAGCTCGGTAAGGCGATGCTGCGATTGGATATTTGCGTCAACAATGATAGACGTGCTTATTTGACGTTGTTGATTCAATTCTTTTTTTTCTTTTATTATAACGTAAGTTATTACGTAATGCATTGCTGGTCATGTGGTAATTTTTGCAATTTTCATTTTAGATGGCGACGAAGGTAATTTTGTGTGAATGGCTTTTGCAGTGCAGACGGTGCTTTGCGAGACAAACATTTTTCTCCGACTTTTTTTAACTAATCCCGAAGATTTAGGAGTGCGGAGTCTTAAGAAACTTAGCGCTTATTCTGGGATACACCAAAGTTTGCGCAATACATTCTTTTCTTACAAAAAACTTCACTATCGTGCTATACGGTCCAGTTTACACAACATCTGTTCCCATATGACGGTTTTCTGGGTGGGGGGGGGGGGGAGCAGCAGTCACGTAATTTATGTTTTGGAAAATAAGTTCAATACTTCATTGTATATAAGTGGTCAGATCTACTCTGACAAATTATTAACTTTTTGTTTCATTTGAAAAGAATTACTACTTTTCGTTGTTACCGAATAAACGACTTCCGCCGAGATATTTTTACCGCGCATTACTCAGACGAAAGGGTCGTGTTCACTTTTTTTTCTAAAATTAGTCTCTGCGAGATATTTGTGCAAGTGATGGAAATTGGTTGTGCTTGTGAAACTCGTACGTTTCATTAAAGGGTTACGAATCAATACCGAGCAATCGTATAATAACGTCGGAGCGATCATTTTGCGAAGTCCCAATGGACACGTCCTATACGTCCACTTTAAGCCGCGCTATTACCATTTAACGAATTGACTACTTGTTCTTCGAATGTGTTATCACATTCAGTCACGAAAGCTTTTCAATTACTTCGCGAGAGGCGAAAACTTTGCAATTGAAAACTATACGAGCAATTTCTTTCGCTCCTCTCGGAAGTTCGAATTACGCTGATAAGAAAGAAGCTTTTCGCTTTTTGCAGCCAGTCGATTAGGAATTTTTTTCCTTACTTACAAAATAAACTCTAAAAGATACTATCCACCGCGTTAAATAAAATTTAATATTCCTTTGCTTTTAAACTCGCATGCATTAAAAAACGCAGTTTCATAAAAACTTTTAATTCGTCATCATACACGTCGTTCGATAAAGAAACACGCGAAACCCTCCTCGGCTCGAGGTATAAAAGCTCTCGCTTGTACATCGGGGAACCCGGAGAGCCGCGTTCCGGCTTTTACGAACGGCCTCTTAGGGAGCTAAGAAGCTGCGCTCGCGGGGAAAAAAAGGCATTTAACGCGGCGCACAGGAAGTATTGGGTTGCGTGTCGGCGCGAAGTAAAAGATCCGCGCGAGCTTTCTCTACGGTGCGTTCGCGTCGCTTCGGGCGCGCGTTGAAAAATTTGCGGTTTCGCGTGCATCGCTCAGCTCGGCGGATAAGCGAATTTGTACACGTTCCGTCCGGCGCGCCGTTTGACGAATAGAAGCTCTCTCCAAGCTCGACGAACGGCGGATGTTGCGCTGTCCACTTGTTCGTTGCGTCATTTATTCTTGGCGTAATTACACTGTAGTTGGATTTTCTCAAGTTGGATTGTCGCGTACTTTTCGCGTTTTTCTTTATTTAACCGAGCCCGCTCCCCTGCCAGCGGCTAGTATTTTTCATGCAAATTTATGCGCCACTACTCAGCGACTTTACCCCTTGAAGCGGTAGAAAGGGGCTCTTTTGTCATATCGGTTAGTATAACGAAAAAATAAAATAAAATAAAATATAAAAAGTCCGCGGTTATCAAGCGACTTGAGAGTCAAAGAAACGATGAATTCTGAGTCCGGTGAAATATTTTCCGCTGAAGGCTGTTGCCGCCATTGATTCTCCCGCGCGTTGATAGCTTACGCAGAGAGATGGTCGAACGCGATTCCCGGTGCACCAACTCCCTCGTGTACAGTTGGCTTAGAAATGAGACAGCTTTGGCTTGCCCGTGGCCCTTTCGCTCTTTCACCGCGTCCCCAAGGTATAAAGTGATTTTTCACTCCGGGGCTGAGAGTGAAAAGGAGAATGGCTCGAAAGAATGAAAAATCGCTTTTAATAATGTTGTTAATCATTTTTCTTAGGCCGCGCGCGTCTTCTCTTACGAGAATGTTTTTGGCTCTCTTATACAGAGGAATCCGTTTTTAAAAGTGTCACCGTCGAGAAAATAGATACGTTTGCTGTTATAAGCCTTGATAAATGTCTCTTGGCAATTTTGCTTTACAGTTTGAAAGTCACGCAGCGTAAAAAAAAAACTTTCTCTTTTCAATCTCAAATATCCAATATGTTTATCTTCGGTATTACTCAATTGAATCGTTAAATTTTTATTTGACTTTTTTATCGAGTCGTATATCACCTCGCGGATGAAATTCTTGCGACGAGACGCTGTGTCAAAGCGAAGAAATGAGAACCAGCGCTCGCTCTGACAACCTCTGCGAGCACACATACACACGTGACTTACGAGGGGATGAAAAGCAATAAGTGGTCAAGGCACAAGTGGCGTCGCAGGACAAAGACGGTCTTAAGGCACGTGCACTCCAGATGAACGAGCATCAAAAGACACTGAATTAGACTCGTGCGTTCGTTAAAAAAAGAAAAAAAGAAACATAATTAATTTCTCGCAATTTATCGATCGTCCATCCACCCTCGCTGTGTAAACTACCAGAAAACCAGAGAAAAATATCTACCCTCGTTCTGAAAAAATAACCACCATGCACCAAGCGGGCTTCTCGCCATCCCTCGTCGAGGAAGCACTACGCAGCGTGTATGTCATCGCCTCTCGGTCGTTTGAGCGCAAAAAAAACGGCGCGCTGGCCCCGTCGCGAGTCTTCGCGTTCCGCCGGAATATATACTCGCGTGTGATGACGCACGAGCGAAGGCCGCGAGAGAAACAAGAGAGCAAGAAGGGAAGGGGGGGGGATGAAAAAAAAGCACGGGACACACTTAGGCTCGAGCCTCCGCGCGCCCAAAGGCTGCGTGGAGGCTGCGAACTCGGCCCCTCGGGGGAGAGACTCTCTCCGTCTTTTTCTCTCTCGCTGCTCCCCCGCGTAAAGATCTTTGCGAGCACAATGGAGCCACCCTCCGCGCACAGCAGCTCGCCCTGGAAAAGTGACTGGGAAATTACGCGCGAAGCTTTTTTTTCGCTGGGCGGTTCACCCTCGTTTCGCGCCTCCGCACTCGCGCGCTTTTTGTGTCGACCGCTGTTTTGTTTTAGCCCTTTGTCCCGGGCAGCTTTCTTACGTGTGGGTTGATTTAATGAACTTACCTACGGCTCAGTTGGTTTAAGGCCTGCTCGCGTTGTTTGCGCATACCTCGCACCTGGTTGTTTAGTTTTTAGATTTTGCTGCTGCGCAGGGATTATTTGTGACTGCGGTGCAAGCCCCTCGAGCTTGAAATATGTTTTTATGAGGGAAGTTTTATTTACGGAAAATATTTTTCAAACTTTAATAATGCTGTTTTTTTCTTTTATTTTTAACTTTAAAAGTGTACGAAGCAAAACATGGGAGCGGGATCAGATGTAGCGTGCGCTACTGTAATTGTTATCGTTCCATTTTAAAATGTAAATAGTCTAATTAGCAATTTCATTTTGCAACCAATTATTTGCAATTGACGATTTAGTTTTAGATAAAATGTTGAACTACTATAAAGTAAAATTGAAATGTCATTTTAAAATAATAAAATAAAAAAACAAGTCAAAAAAGTTTTACTTGAACGGTTCATCAGATTTAAAGTCTACTTACACCCTTGCTTTGTACTTTTTAAAAAGTTTCAATTCCGCGCTGAAAGAAAAGTATGATTTACTGTTATAGAATTTCTACTAAAAACTAGTTCACCGGAATTGGGTCTCAAGAAAAATCTCCCTCGGATGTTTAGCTATACTACGAGTCGATAAAACTTACAAGAGGATCTTCCTACACGAGAAAAGCCTATGAAATTATCTTTCATTGTTTGCAAAATCGAGCTTGCAACAACTCAAAAAAAAAAAAAAAAGAAAAGAAAAGAAAAGAAAATATCGACGAAATTGATCAACGAGATAAAACGCGTTCTACTTTTACTTTGCTCATAACAATCGCACGTGCCCGCCTACAATGCAAATCTCGTAATTTCCTTTCGTACAGAGCTACTTGCACGACATCGGAGTATTAGGAGGCCAGTCGTAATTTCGCGAAGCGCCGCGCAATCAATAATTACGAGCGTCGCTTTTTCGACGTCGAAAAATGAGAGTCACTGACGGGACTCGCGACGGCGTCCTGTCCCATCCCCACACCTCGTCGATTTCGCAGCACAGATACGCGTGCACGTGTACAGCGCCGGGGAATACGAACAGGGAGCTCCGGCTTTGGTCGGAAGGGGGTCCCCGGCGACGAACCCCTCGATCGAAAAGCGCCGTATAAACTTGCTTATAGGTGACTCACTGCGAGGGTTAAGCTCTCGGCGCTCGGAGCTTGCATTTCACGCTGTGCGAGCTCGTGTTATTTTTTTTTTAAACTTCCTTTAATCTCGGCCGATTTTCTGCGAGGTGACGTTAATATCGCGAGAAACGCATGCCCGGGAATTTCAAAGGGAGCGCTACTTTAATTGGACATCATTGCTTATGCGTGTATGCCTGCACCCGACCCGATTGCTGCGCGACTCACTGGTCCGCGAGTAATTTTTAATTAAAAGCGACGGGGGGCTACCGTTGGCGCTATTGTGATTACGGAGCTTTGTATCTCATTTTTCTGCCTCTCTGAGTTTATTTAAGTGACGCGACGTTCACGGTACATTTGATTTTGATTGCAATGCGACGGGCTGCTATAAAAGTTTAGGCAGAGTTGCAGGTTTCTTTCTTTTATTTTATCTTATCGAGTTATCTCTGCGTGTACAATTAACGAATTCAACGTAAATGAAAACTTTATGAAACTTTTGATTGCAAAAATTGTTTAGCCTCGACAAGTGTAAATTAAAAGTATTGTTATACATTTAAATTAAATTTAATTAAATTATTTAATTAAAGTCGAGCGCACTAATTGTTAAAACTCGTTATTTCATCATTTTTAGTAACTGAAAAATGTTTAAGCGAAGAATGTGAAAAAATTGAAAAGAATTGCTTGAAAAATAAACGTGCGAAAATTACTGACGAGTGCGACAAAATTTACGGATTTCATAACGTCAAATGTTAGCATTCCTAAGGAAGTCAAAAAGCAATTTTGTTGAGTTTGCGGAACGGAGCAATTTGTGCTCGTCTTCATTAATTTGAAACCCTGCATACCTTAAAAGTCATAGAACAGAGGTGGAAAATTTATATAGATAAAAGAGATGTGTCACTTTTTCAAATTAAAATATACTATAACTCAATTTCTAAAGAAATCCTATAACAGTATATAACGGTCTACTTATTGCACTTTCATTTAACTAAGAAATTTGCACTTTACAAAGTTACTGAATAATTTCTAAAGTTTTAGTATACGTATAGTTTACACAGAAGCTACTACATTTTAAATTCCACGTAAATTCATGAAATACCTGTAACAATAATTATGAATAAATTTTGTATAGTTCCGTAACTAAAGTCTAAATTACGTATATAATAATAAAACCAAAGGGCAGGGTATTAAGTACATAAAGGTCCATTAAAGCTATATAAAACTATAATTTAAATTCACAGAGTTTACTTAAAAAGGAAAAATCAAATAATTAAGTCCTCATGAACGAACGCCGTGGTCGAAGAAGGAAAGCTCATTTAATCCCGAAGCTCGGACCGCTGCGCGCCTCTTAAGATTGAAAAAAAGCCGAGAGGAAAAGGTACTGTGGCGGCAAGAGCAAGCCGGGGAAGAAGTCACCTTTAAAGGAACTTCGACGTGGCGCCAGATAGCACTCATTCCGCGCACTTCCGGGAATACATCTCGAGGATCTAGTTTCGCTTGTGAAAATATCACGAGGGCGTCGTCCACGCGGGTCGCCCGCGCTCGGCATATACCTACCAGCTCGGCGCGCCGGTGCGTTCTTCTCGGCTTCCCGACAAAGCCGCTTTTCACGAGTCCCTACTCTCTCCTTCCTTCTCTCTTTCACGCTCCGTCCGCGAGAGCTTGGCGGCGGACGCGCTTTCTCACTCGCGAGATTTTCCGAGCGCGCCTTATGACTTTCAAGCTCCGCGCCTCGCGAGCCCGTGTAAATTGCACGAGCTCGCGAATGCCGTTGCACGACGCTCTTTCTCTCCTATGCTTTTTGCGCTTCTCTCGCTTTTTCTTCTCCATCTCTCTTTTTGGCGAGAGAGAAAGAGAAAGAGAGAGAGAGAAGAGAGTAACGCAGTGAGCTTTTCTTTTTTAACGGCTGGCTCGCATTTACCGGTGCAGAGTGTGGTTAAAATTGATTTACGGGTGTCGTGGAAGAGAGCCGCGTCGCGTGCTCGCAGTTCTTCCTTGTCCGCAGGAGCTCGTTTTGCAGCGTTTCGTTGTCGCGCGATGTATACGTGTGCGGGAAGCTCGTTTTTGTCGCGCCTCGGCTCGTTATAATTTAAGAGCTGTAGAAGCTTCGATATTTGAAAGGAGATTTAAAGCTTTTAGCGTCAAAACGTCAAAGGGGATTTTTTTAAATTTTATCCTTCCAATTAACAAGAGAGAGAGAGAGAGAGAGTCAACTCTTTCATATTATATCATATTTCGTATTTTCAGTTTTGTAAAATATTTTATAGAAACTCATTAATTATTAAACATTTCAAAAGCAGCAAATTGAAAAAAAAAAATTCATCGCTTTTATAAGAGTACTCCTAATTCATCTATAAAAAAACGGCAGTTGTTCCGCCGCTGCAAGTGCACTTGCCGAAGGTCATTTTTCAACAAAAGTATAATTAATCCGAAGTAAACTGATTGAAGCAATTATCGCGATGAAAACGTCCGTGCGCGGCGTTAACAAAGCGAATGTTTCATAAAAGCCTGGAAGCATCCAGCGGAATATCGCGCGGCGCTTCTTAAGGTGGCTTCGGTGTGCGGTGTCGTATCTAGTGGGGCGCACTGGGGCAAACTGCGTTCAACTCGCTGATTCTC
>JAWWEN010011922.1:0-13518 GCA_035582955.1 Sycophila texana | reverse complement strand
CACCAACGCTCGTAACACCAAATACGAAACCACCACCAACGCTCGTAACACCAAATACGAAACCACCACCAACGCTCCTAACACCAAATACGAAACCACCACCAACTCTCGTAACACCAAATACGAAACCACCACCAACGACCGTAACACCAAATACGAAACCACCACCAACGCTCACAACACCAAATACGAAACCACCACCAACGACCGTAACACCAAATACGAAACCACCAACGCTCGCAACACCAAATACGAAACCACCACCAACGATCGTAACACCTAACTGTAACTGTAACTGTAGCTGTAGTCCCCCAATAGTTCCCATCGGATACCATCCCATACCGATAAAGACACATGATAATGATACATACCTAACCGTAATTAAAGTGCACCTTAATAAACAAGATTGGAATCAAGCTAGACTAATTTGTTCCAGTGAAGGAGGTAAAAATATTTACTGAAATATTTAAATTTCAGTTATTATAAATGTTATTTTATGATGAAGCAACAAATTATTAATTGATTTTAATTACTTTTAAAATTTCAGGTTTCTTAGCTTATCCAACTAATGCCCAAGAAACAGCATTGTACAAAATTATAAAGAAGAAAAGCAAAAATTATTTATGGATGGGCATACATAATTTTTTTGGAAAATGTCTATATAGCACGGTTTTAGGTGATAATGCAAGTGAGGCAGCTGACTTGACGTGGGGGAATGACCAACCGGACAACTGGCATGGTATTGAATACTGCGTCCACCTTCGTAACGACGGCTTGAATGATGTACGCTGCAATTATCGTTTTCCATTCATATGCAAAATAAAACTACCTAGAGTATGTTATTAGCATAAAAAATTACTTTTATAGCACTCTATAATCTCAAAATGGCAACTTCAATGCCAATTTTCGGCCCTCGTGCTATAAAATACCATTTGAGGTTAAATAATTAACTTCCACAACCGTGTCATAATGTACTACAAAAATTAAGAAAGAAATGAGAAGAATATCTTAAAAGAAAATCGATTAAGTTTTGAAAAATATTTATGTATAGGTTTCTTTTTAAATCTATTTTATTGAACTTTCATGACTATGTATAATTCGATATTCGAAAACAATTTAGACATCATATTTAATTAATTCAACTTTGATTTTTAAAATATAGCAGAAGTTCTACAATATACATATACATACTAATGCACGAACTTCACGAAAACTGAAAAAGTACCTATTGAGATATGAGGTTTTGCGTGGTGTAGTCGAAGAAATAGTCGCGGAGGAAATTATAGTCTAACAGTGAGCAATAATGTACGGTATTCGGTACGCTGAAATTAACTTCACTATTGGGGAAATTAGTGAATTGTTGCAAGTTTTTTTTTTTAAATTAGCGAATTAGTTTACTTCTCAGACTTATGAAGAAAATTAAATTATATATAAAATTGCTCTTTTAATAACAATTTTAATATACAGTTAAGTAACTTTTGTACTCCTTCATAGTATTAACATTTATTATAAACGCAGATGAATAATCGATCAAGTTTGTAAAGTGTTAAACATGATTAAAAAAAAAAAAAATAAAAATGCGTAACTTCAATAAAACTGCAAAATCACCTTTTGATGAAATATTCTCTAAAAACAATTTACGCTACCTTGAGCATAAAAAGTCAGTTGTTTCGAGAAATTCTTGGCACTTGGAGGCATACGTCTAATGGGAACGATTTGGATATATAGCGAGGTTTTCGTGTGCAGAGCCGCGGTAGCCAATAAATGGAAATAAATACGTGTACACGCGTCTAAAGGAGAATTTTCTCACGAACTGCTGTGGTTGCATATACGTGTATGTACATGTATTTATACATATAGACGTGTCATATAAGCAAGCCTGAAACTGAAAACGAACCTCGAGTGTTTCTTTAAAAGGACCGTGGAGTATGAGCTTTCCACCGTCTCCTTTGCTTCGTTGATTTATTTTTTACCTTTTCTGGAAAAAGTTAGTTCTTCTCCACGTTGCACCTCGAGGAACTTTCTAAATGCGCGTTTCGCAGCTTTCTGTATGTATATTTAAACAGTTACAGCGACTTTGAGAAAAAGTTGAGCTAAAAGAAAAAGTTATATATACCTCATCTTTTGGTAGTATAAAATTCCTTTACAAGCTGCTAAATATATGTAGCCTCTCGATAATTTGCATCTTAAGATATTAACGAAACTGTATGAAATAAATCAGCTAAACTTAAAAAAAATCTAAGACTTGTATTTTACTTTCTTATCTCCCGGAAAAGTTTGCTTTTTGTAAATCGCTAATGCCTGGTCCACTTGCGTCGTTGGCACAGAAGAAATATGAAGGGCTGCGAGCAGCTTTCGTTCTTCTCCTCGGGGAGAGGAGTGAACAATGCGAATGGCCCTCACGTAGTAGCCGAAGGGCAAACGAGTGAAGGGTCAATTCGTCAAGTGGTCGTTGCTCCGCTAGTGGTGCACCTATATCTTGGAAAATGGGCATCCATATTCCAAATATTAATTCCATCTTCTCTTTCTCTCTCTTACCCTTGTGATATTACTCTCTTCCTTGTTATAGAATTCTCGGCTTTTCCTTATAATCCTCTCTCTCTCTCTCTTTCTCTCTCACTCACTCCCTTGCAGGTGCTCTTCTGTCTCTCTCTTTCTTCTTTATGGCTTCTCTCTTTCACTCACCCTGGTCTTTCACGTCTGGCCCATTGTGTCCGACCGTGCGCCGCATTTAGAAAATTACGCCGTCATTCATTCTGTATGCCTCGCTCGTACGCTCGTATGTACTCACCCAGCAAAGGTAGAGACTTTACGAAAATGTTACGCGCAGGGATATCTTATACAGACGTAAGAGTCGAAGTCAAAATGAATAGGTGTTCACATTCACGTGTGCGATAACGAGAGTCTTGGGCTGCATGGAGAAGCTTTACCTTACGTATGCTAAAGAGTTTGATATCTGTCTACTCATGGTGCGATCTCTCGTAGGAAGAACCACGTGTTTTTTTCTCTCTTTTTTTTTCTCAAAGAACTGAATTTTAGTGATAGTGATAAGCATTGAGACTGTTCCATTACGTTTATGGTAGTGATACTTTCGTGCATATACTAAAATTCCTTTCAGTATTCTAGATTGCTAGAATTTGTATTTGATTATCTTACGCGTTCGAAGTTATTGTTTAGAGAGAAGACATTTATTCACTGAGAAAAAATTTCAGTAATCGCAGCTAACCATTACTTGTTTTAACTAACTAGATCAGGCGCGCGCTTCGCGCGCGGAGATTCGGTTTCGAGGTTATCGCATAAACAATAATATAAATAATAAATAAATAATAAAAGACAACTATCGCTTGACCAATCACCACGCGAGAAATACTGACTACAATGAAAAGCCCATGCATTTTTTATAAAGGGATATTTACTTGTTTCAACCAAATATTAGTGGAAACAACTAGCCATTAGTAATTGCAATTACTGACCTTTTTTTTCGCAGTGTTCTTTTAAAATATTTTAAGCCAGCACACTAATACTATTTTCTTACATATAGTGAAACAATAAAGTAAGCACATTTGTGCTCAAAGATTTTAAAAATTAATAATACATTGTGCAACAACGAAATAAAGTCGCAATATATTTCTGTCTTTTTTCCTAACTGACATTTTAATAACAATTTCTTATTGCAGTTCATTTATCTTCAATGTAAATCTATTATTATTACTATTACTAGTACTATTCGAATATATTGCGCACAATACATTCTCCTTGATATTTATGTTGCATACATTTACATTCAAATTTCTAATTAATCCGCATGTAAATTGAGCCCACAACAACGATTAAATGCACTATATCTAATAACATAGTAAATACATCCTAAAAAATTCATTTAAAAAATTGATCATTTCAAAATACACCTACACAAAAATCTGCCTGAAAAATCACATTCACAATTTTTTTCCTCCCATAAATTACTCTCAATTAAAGAAGCAAACCCGCAGAGATCCAAACTCGAGTCAGCCCAGATTTTAGTAGCCAGGGCCCTAAAAACCACTCAAAGCTCTCGTAATGAAGCTTCCAATGCACCATCCTCTGCATCTCCGCAGAGCACACCGTGGAGAACTCGACGAGCGAGTTCTTGCCCGAGCAGGCTTATAACCAACACTCGACGCGCGCCGCTTCCGAAAGAGCGTGAGGAATGCGCGCCCGGCGGCCGCCACATCGGATGACACGTCGGGGTCACGAGCAAAAGGTGCGCGCTCGCTCGCTCGCTCGCTCGTCGCTGGATGATGGATGTCAGGGTCGGAGCTCTCCGGCCGCGCTCTCAATTAGAGCAAATGGCCCGGCGATTAAGCACGATTAAGCAGTTCGCGAAGCACGCTGAGCTTTGCCGCTTTTTTCGACGCGCGCTGCCCGCGGGGATGACTTCCGAGCGGCGCGTTACCTAACTACTGCGATCGCAGCAGCAGCTTTTTGCGTCGACGCTATATTATAATAATGCTCTCGCGGGGAGATGGACTATCTATGGGCGAGGAAATGAAACTTGTTGCATTTTTATTTGGGATTTCTGTGCGTAAATAATTTTTTGATTGGCGTGATAATTTTGATTTTAACTTGTCCTTGTAAATCTACGACTGTATAAACTTTAATTAGTATAGACGACTGTATACATTATTCTTTATTTTAATTTTCTTTTTATAAATATACGACTGCATAAACTATGATGAGAAAAATTTGGACGGAAAAGGGTGAAACTATAAAATTTTTTAATTTTAAATAAACTATTGATTGACTATTATTAATTGACTTGTAGTTTAGTCTTTCTATAGTATTTCTCAACAAGTTTTTCAACTGAAGTTTTAGTTTCTAAGTATTCCGGCGCGAGTTTCTCAATAATTATAGCCATTAAGTTATATTGCGTATAACGTTATTTTTAAAGTTTTACTATTTTTTGACATTCTTAAATATGATTTTGTAAGGACTGTTAAGTTCGTTTATATTAATGAAATAAAAATAAAATAAAAATTAGAAGTTGGGATCACCTTAAGTGTTATTAAGTGAAGTTAAAGTGAATTAATTACGGAAGAATTTACAGAAATTTTATAATTTAATAATTAATTTATAACCAGCATAAATAATGGAAGGTTTTCCACAGTTGCAGCTCCTTTTTTTCTCAGCGGTGCATGTCGCTGTGCTTTCTCGCGGAGAGACGGAGGGAATCGTGAGGAAATGAAACTTGTTGAGTTATTATTTGAGAAGATTGGCGATCGTGGATATATTTTTAGGCGAAAGGCAGGAAGTTGGGTACGGGGTACTTCGAGGTGATGATAAGAATCGAAAAAATATTTCTTGCCTTGAGTATTGCTCGATGTTTACTTTATTATAGGCGTAAAAGTGTTTTATGGCGTGGATAATTGTTCCCTTTGACGTGGTTGTAGATCTGGCTATTTGACATTGCCAGACGAAATTTACGATGTCGTTTGCGATTTTATTGCGATATTTGTACGCCTTGACATGGCAGTGTTAATTGTTCAAAATTAGTTAAAAATAGTTTTTTCAAGTAATTTTACAAGATCATTCTCCATAATTTTTCACATTAAAAAAAAAAAAGTTCTCTCCAAATATTTCACATAACTTGCGCATATACCTTACAAGTAATCGCAACCGTTTACACGCTCAATCCAAGAAAAATCTCGTAAAACGTACATACACTTTCCTTTTTTTTCGACGAAAAAATACTCATCGAAATTCCATCAAACCCACGAGCGAGAAACTCGTCACGAAGATGCTGCACAAACGATAGCAAACTCTCGAGTCTGTGAGAAGCGAGAAGCTTCGTACACCAGCAGAGGCGCGCGTCGAGCATTCCGAGACCTACTTTTCAGCCGATGCTTATCGTCCAATTACTTTCGGTATACTCATTGCGAGCCGAGAAAAAGCGTACGCTGAAACGAGCGCCGCCGCCCTAACTGCTGTACATACAAAATGCGCGTGCACCGGCTCATCCCTTTTTTTTTATTATTATTTCGTCGAGTGTATAATACCCGAGATGCGTCAGGCGCGTGACTCTTCTGGGAACCGATCCCGTCGTTCGAAGAAAAATGAAAAAAAAGGACGCGTCTCCGACGCGAGCGAAACCGCGAGAAAAACCCGAGTTCGCGCTCGAGCCTTGTGTGTAGGTATGGGCTGCGAGCGCGAAACCAGTTGTTGCGAGGTGGACTGGCTTGGTCACCGGTGGAGGAACGATTTCTCTCTCTCTCTTTCTCCGGCGATTTACATGAAATTACCGAGTGCCCGCTGTGGCGACGTGGGATAGTTTTTTTATTTTATAATGTGGGCTAATTTGATATATCAGTCGTTGCGAAATGTACGGGCTAAAGGTATTATTAAGAAGTAGATTTTCATTCTGTGCTCCGATGGAGATTGCAGTTAATAATGCAGAAAATGAAACAATTCGCTTAGATATTTATAAGATTTTTATTTTGTTTATCTAGTTGTGCTGATCGTTTGTGAATTCAAGACTAGCAGAGTATTTCTTTTCTTGTTTGTGGTCGTTCAATATGTATTGTGTCTTGATCATTGTATTTGCGGTTGAACTAAAGCGTGTAACCACATTAAGTTACGTAAAATCTGTTAAATCCGCGTGGTCTAAAGCAACAGTTTCGAAGGCTGTGATGACTATGTTTTCTCTCGCAATTATACATTGCAGATACGTTTATTGCGAGAGCGGTTTATTTATAACGATAGAAAATTAGTCATTTGTTTAGTTATTACAGCGTATTCGTATATTTCCGTATTTTCCCATGAAAAATTGCTCTTTTACAAAGTAATTATACAAAAAGTAATATAGAAGGCACCTTCAATTTTTTTTTTAATCAGAACACCATTTATTTTTTCTTAATTATATACTACGATTTCTTACAATTTTAGTAATTATTTTATTAATCTGCTAATAAATTTAAAAATATTAAATGCATATCAAAACTTTTGACAATAGGTACCCTATTTCTTATGAAAAACTTCTATGTAAATTAGACAGAAAAATTTAGATATTTTCACAAATTCTGCAGAAAATTGGAACGAAAATTTTCTAAAGATTTTATGCAGATTTGCTGATCCCTAGATAAGATCTGAAAAATATTCTTTGCTAGATATTCTACAGAATTTGATAATGAATAATTATATATAATACCTTATCATGACTATTTGAAATCTAAACATAAACCTAAAGTAATCAATAATCAGTATTTAATAATTTGGTAAGATTTTTAAATCCAGCAATAGAATCAATAATACACTAAACTATTTCGAAAGAGCTCCAAATTCGTTTTAAAACTACTTACGTAGAATAGAGATCAATGTTACTGTCAGAATACTTTAAATGATTAAAAAAACCCTATGCAATTCTGAAAATGTGAAAATTCACTTATAGAAAACGTATGTTAAAATTCAATGACGTATTGAATCAATGGACGACATTTCACATAAAGAATGTTATGTTACTATTCAGATTTTCAGATTTAGAGAGAAAAAAAAAAGAAGGAAAACTTAGCATCCTCTGTACTCGACTAAACTAAGCAAACAAACTGGCACAACAAACTTAATATCAAAGACCCGACCCATCCACTGAAAAAAATACCTGAAAAAAGGGAGGCAGACTCGCTGAACGTTGCATCGCGGTCCCACAGCTCCGGCTAGAAAAGAGCAATCAAAGCGCTCGCAACGACACCCCGTCCTTTGCAAAAAAAAAAAAAAAAAAAAAAGAGGAAGAAGAGGAAGAACCGAGCAGAAAGCGGGGGAGCTCGTGGCGGCCGGAATAAAAGAGAATTTAAAGAAAGGAGCAGCATCCCCCTCGAAAATTACGCAGCAGCGTCTCTCCTTTCGCCGGGCGCTTCATTAGGGCGGCGGCGCGGCGCGGCTTTCATTAAATTTCTCGGAGGACCCGAGCCTTTCCGGTAGCCGTGTATTCAGCGCGCCGCAGCCGATACCGGAGGAGCCTAACTGCTTACTTAGGTGCGAGCGAGTCCCCGATGAAACCGCCGCCCGTACGGCTATATCGTCTTTTCAATTTGGTAGATCCTTGGCGCGATTGATTGGGTTTCGTTCGGATGAGTATTTCGTTTTCGTCGGTTAGTTTCTTACAGGGTCGGTTCTGTCGAGGCGGAATGGGAATGTACTTTTTTACAAAAAAGTTACTTTTTTTTATATTTTTGTACGTGGGTATCTCGATAACAAATATGTTGTGCACACAGTGTGCTCATAATACCTTTCCGAATGTTTATAAGAACGACAACGTCGCCTCCACCATGAATTTAAAAAATAACAAAAGAAAATAACGATGCTGTTGTTTTTATAAAGTTCAGAAAAATATTGTGGATACCGAGTTCGTGTACGTATAGATATAGAAATTTATTTATTTATTTACTGTTTTACCGGCAATAAGTTTAATTAAATGTTAATAAATTAAATCAACTTTTGTTATATAAGTTAAACCTTATTGAAAATGATAGTCTCAATATTTTAACAATGCATTTAACAAAATAATTCCAATGACGTTTCAAAGAAAATCGTATCAGCGTAATTTTTTAGATTCGTTCGAATCCTTTTTCACTATCTTTATTCTGCTTATAATTCGGATTGTTGTATAAGGAAGTTGTGGGGATGGTAGTTTTAAGGCCAATTGATGACGAGGAATAGGCTTATTATTTACATAAATGTTTCATGACTCGTATTATTGACCGAAATACATAGTGTTATTTTCGCATAATTTATGGCATAATATTTTTTTTTAATAAGCCATCTTCCTGCGAATTAAGTCAATGAATACTACTTATTACATCATGTACGGATTGTGAAATATTTCTTTTTATCATTTGTACATTTAATAATCATTTTGCATATAATTATAAATAATTATACTACCGCAAGTGCTGATAATTGAAATTATTCAGTAAAAAATAATAGCAGAAAAAATCTTATTCCTACTAATTATAAATTTTTTTTGCTCCAGCATCATCCATACAGTTGAAAATAATGAACCGATAGTGAAAATAATGTTACCGATATACAAAAAAGACATTATACGTTTTTGAATTTTTTATAAATTCATTACTAATTTAGAAGATTATTAATTTCATTTATTATTAAAAATCAATTGCGTGTGAGGAGGATGATCTCATATAAACTAGTGGTTAATAAATAATAATTGTTAATAAATAATATGCAAAATATTACTATCGACCTTACGGTAGTAAAAACGTTTTTATTTTTTACACACAGTATAAATAGTTTAATTGTTCATGGATACTTGAACACCTATTAACTGACCTTTGATGTAAGTTTAATTAAAAATGATTAGTCATTCTTAATCATTGATTGATCACTGAAGAATATTATAAATATTTTTAATTATTTTTACTTTTTTCTTCAGTGAGACGTTATATACTGCACGGAATTGAGACGAAATGACATCAGAAGTGTGCAATAACATCAGCTTTATTCATAATAAATAGTCATATGTTAGATTTCACCGATATGTAAGGTACATGTAGTTATTTTTTAAAATCTATACTTTTCTTTTTCTCTTGCAGTACGATACGACCTTATAAATATATTTTAGAAAACAAACATATTTTTCTGCTCCTTAAATCATGTGAGTATGCAGTCAATGTTACTACATTCTACGTTAAAGGTAGTTCACTACTATTCAATACTACATTATACTACTAATTCGCACATATATTACGTCACTATTCGCATTTTAGACCTTACACTTATTTATTTTTTATTTCGCCTATTCTATAGTCTTCGAATAAAGTTCGTTTCTTGAGAAAAAGAAAGCTTCCTCTATACGAGGAAGCAAAAAGCGAAAAACGTTGAATAACCCAGAAAATCGCAGACGCAAAGTCTTCGCACACCCCATCGCGCTTTGTCCCGCGTAAGCAGCGTGTTTGTCCATGTTTATTTTAATAACGCGATTTCGAGCACTTTGAAGACGCTTCGCGCTGCGGAACTCTCCCGGGGCCCTCCTTTGGCGCGTTCCTTCTACCCGCGCGTACACACGAGGGAGGCAATCTTCCTACTTACCAGCATACTCGCTCGCTGCTCGGTCGAGCTTCTTCTCCCTCAGCTTTAAAGGGCCCCTTTCTTCGCCGAGTTAAACGAGAGTTTTCTGGCTTTTTAATGCGGCACGCCGCGGTATCCGCGAAAATTGCCCGGTGATAGCTGCGCGGAAGGAACTTCAATTACTCTGGAATTGCGTCTAATATTAATATAGACAATGAGAATAATTACACCGGGTGTATATATATATATATATATGTATACATCGCTTATAATACCTCGGGCCGGAGAACGCCGAGCCTCCTCCGCTGGGTATTACCTTCTCGGTATTAATTACGGCCAAAACGCTTCTTAACGAAAAAGGAAGTAGAAAAAAGAAATGTGGTACTGCCCGCGATTGCTAAAACTTTCCCCGGAAGAAGAATTCGTATATTCTCTCTTTCTCTCGAGATGGAAAGAAGACTCGCCGCGATTCGAATGAGATTTAGCCTCGAAGAAGAAACGGACGAGGGAACCCTTAAATTCCTGGCTGCAACGCGATATCCCCGGCGAAATTGCAAATAAGTCGATCGCGAAGATGGAGGCGGGTATAGGTTGAAGAAGGAGAAGAAGACGAGGAAGAAAAGAAGAAGAGTTAAGCGAAGTTGCAGCAGCAGCGACGGTGCGCGCGTCAATGGTACGGTGGTACTCCGGAGGATGTGCCCCCTCGGGGCTACAAAATGTAAAAAGCCAAATCGAGTTAAAGGCTGCCGCATCAGGAGGCGACCCGGGCTCTTTGTGAGCGGCGGAGGAAAAAAAAGCCGGAGGCGGAGGAGAAAAAGAAATGCGCCGGCAGGGAGAGAGAAAGATCGAGGGAACCGGGTTTCACGTATACGTGAGCGTACGCACGCGAGGAAATGGGCGATAATGAAAATGTACGGGACGGAGTAAAAAAGTTAGCAAAACTAATTAATTAATAAAGGGGACAAGAGATGCTTTTCTTCGCTATGGCTAATCACTTATCGAATCGCGGGTTCTATGCAGGGCCTCGATCGTTGAATATATATACACTGAGAGAATTTACTCGTAAAAGATACGCTGATTTTCTCTTAAAAATTACGTGAAAAAAAACGTTATCGTGAGAAGATTGGCAGTACTGTAATTTTTACGTGAAAATTACTGTAATTTTTACGTGAATCTCGAACGGTTGGTCTAGCTTTGTAAATTTTACAAAAAAAAAAAGCTCTGCTATTCTTATTACGTGAAAATCCTCGTAATTTTTACAGGAGTTTTCTTTTAAAATTTACAAAGCTTGCAAACCGTCCAACGATTACGTTTTTTCACGCAATTTTTCCGGGAAAGTCACCGTAATTTTTACGAGAAAATTCTCTCAGTGTACTCTCAATGCTTCCGAGTCTCTATGTATCAGGTTCTCGTATAAGTTGTACTTTTATTTGCGGAAAAGTTTGTTTTAACTGAAAGTGATGAATAGCTCTGAGGATGCAAATTAGTTTTTATAACTGCGACGCGAATTCAAGTACTTTTTTTGGAGCAGTTAATAAGCGAATTCGAAGTGCCTTTTGTAATTATACCGGAGGGAAAAAAATTGTTTCACCCGTGATAAAAGAGCAAAATATCTATGAAAACTTTTTTCTAAAAATAAATAAATAAATTAGCGTAATCATTGTAGTGTAGAGGAAAAATGATGCTTTGACTTTGTATGCCACGAGATCAGGTTTATTTGATGATTTAAACTTAATATTTCCAATATATTGCAAATCGTACCAATTTTATGTATAAATACTTTAATTATGTACATTTAAACAGTTTTTATTGCATTTTTACGCGGAAAGAAAATTCTAATAAAACCATGTGATTCGTAATTTTGTGATTAAAATCTCTTTTCGATAAACTTGACAACACATCATTATAAAATTTACTCAAAAAAAAATCATTTTTACAAAGCTTCTTGCTGCTCTCGTCAAACGGGTTATCTAAAACAGTGACCACCTCTTGCCCTAATTCTCATGAAAAAATTCTCCCAGAAATTTTTCAGTATAATTAAACGCCAGAGGGTATTAAAATTGCACAAGGCAAATCATACACTTTTCACCAGTGCATGAATAATTGCCCAATCTAATCAGCACCCAAAGAGAATTTAAATGCTGCCCTTTCATCTCGTTGACATACCAAGTTTCCCCACCGCACCGCACGCGTCATTATTTAAAAAGGACAACTGCACCTACACATTCAAATCGCCCGCAGCACCACTCGAACGCGAAGCGCGCAGACAACTAAAAACTCAATCCAATCACCGAAAAAGAAGGAAAAAAACGGAAAAGAAAAAGAAAAAAAAGTGTTAGCTCAAAGATCTGGACACGCCAAGTATCTCCCAACTCCCTGTGCGGGAAAAGCGCGCACACGGCCCGTCCCGCCGCGCCTAAGCAGCGGCAGCGGCGCGAGAAGGAAAGACGATACGCGCCTCCGATGGCCGCAGCAGCGTCGAAGGGAACAGGTTCCCGGCTTGGTTACTCGCGTATTCACCGAGCTGAAAACCTTGGCTCGTTTCCCCCCTCGAGAAACGCGAGCGAGAGACGCCGAGCCGAGGCTCCTTCTTCTCATCCGCCTTCTCCTCGCTCCTATACTTCTACGGCCGACCAGGATAGGCTGAGCCTCTTCCTCGTGAAGCGCAACCCGTGCGCATATATCTATATTTTCAGAGATACACATATTTATGGATATATGGATGTATGTGTACGTGTATGTGTAGATATATATGTACGATACGGACATGTGTACGTGTATGTGTAGGTATATATGTACGATACAGGCATGTGTACGTGTACGTGTACGATACGTCTATGCATACGTGTATGTGTACGATACATGTACGCGTACGTGTACGTGTGCGTGTACGTATGTGCATACACAATGTACGACTACACGAATACATATTTATATGTACGCATATATATGTGTGTCTGAAAATGTGTAAGTAGATATGCGGACTCGAATATGTACATCTATATATGTATATATATAAACGAGAAGCCGATGTTACGAGGAGAGTGCGGGAGAAAGAAAGAGATCCTCTCCGTTTTCGACCGGGCTTCAGGCACCTTTTTTCCTTCGGATTTCGCGGCGATACGACGGTCGGGGGAGAAAATGGTACACGTCGGAATTTATCGAGGGCTTCGTTGATTCTACTTTTTGCCTTCGCGGCGAGGTGAATTTTTTTCTTTTTTTTTTTTGGTTCAACCTCATGGGAATTCGCAGCGCGTACACCACCTTTTAATATGTCCTTTTTGCGCAGGTGTCGCCTGACGATCTGGGCATATATAGTGCCGAGGGGAGTTTGTTAGTGGACTATTGTTTATGAGACGTTATATAGGGTTACGGGAAAATTTGTGTTTTTTGGAACGAAGTTCCTTATGTCGCGTTACGGCGCAGGGGCTACACGAAGAAAAGTGTAATGCAACGGAAACC